>APFE031158216.1:410992-489139 GCA_000404065.3 Pinus taeda | reverse complement strand
TATTACACATGTGATAGGGATTTAATCTCCATAAAATATTCTAAAATATTTTTATCAATAATCACATATCAAAATTTGTGAGTTGTCTCAAAAGTAGTTATGTGCTCTTTTAATTTTAATTAAATTGATTATTTGAAAAAAAAATGTTATATAAACATGAGTTGTAGTTTTTTTGGGCATGATGTATTAGTAAGCCACAGTGTTTGGCCATGATATTGTAACAAATTATATTTACAGGTTAAGAATCACTATGATAAAGTAGGGAGTGAATCTACTTGGTTAAGAATTTTGTTACATTTTTTTTTAAACTCATATATTAATTCTTTTAATAATAATAATAATTTAAAGTAAAATTACAATTTAGTTGACCTTTATGATTTTTTAAATTTTTCAATGTGAGATGTATTATGAGGTAAGTGTTTTGATGCTTATCCACATCCATGAGACATTTAATTTATATGTTTTTGTTAGTTCTTAAAAATATTTTTTATTCACCATGGGGCGTAAAATAGATGGTGACAGGGTGTTCCGTTAAGGTGCTCTATGGTGTAAAGACCACTGGTTCAAATCTCCATGGGCAGAAATTTAGTCATGCTAAGGGTTGGTGTGGCCCAAGTTGGGTGCGATCTCCAGGTGCTTTTAACATATTAGATGTGCTTTTGACAGCTTAGATGCTCCTAGGTCACAATTACTCAAACCGCATGTTAGTCTTGTAGTCAACTTAGGGCTCACATAAACTAGCAAACAAAAAAATTTACTTTTTACTAATTACCATCCCATCTCTCTTCTCTCTATTCCCTTGATTTCATTGTCTTTCTATATTTATTTTCTTTCACATAGTCTTAAACAATCTACATTTTTTCTCTTTCCGAGCATATTTTCAATGAGTTTTAAAGTCTGGTCAAAATTTGTTGGAATGATAGATTTGGGTTGTATCTTAAACATATAGATATTGAGGACCCTTGGGGTTCATTTATGCATTCAGAAATACATTTTAAACAATTCAAATAATAATATCAACAAGAATTATATTGTTATTCCAAAAATAAAAGACAAAAATGTAGAACAATTAAACTCCACCCTCTTATTTTACCAACATTTCAGGCTTTCCTCATCTTCTTCAATTTCATTTGTTGATTTCCTCCTCATATCCCTCTCTCTTTGCATGTTATCTATTATCTTTTTCAACTTCATTCATTGATTGCATCCTTATCCCTCTTCCATAGCATGTTATCTATCATCATATGTGTGTGTGTTTTTATATGTTTACCATTATATTTGTATTTTTTCCTCTTTTCCTTTTTGTTTTTATTTCATTCTTCCTTATTTGGTTAATATTTCTTTATTTTAGTTGTGGTAGATGAAAGGGGATTATTTTTATCGTGTAGGAAACCGAAAGGTGAATTTTAAATGGGGATTGGGAGAACCAACAAACAATAAGGTAGAGGAGACTATTACCTATCAAGGGCAAAGGAATTTTGGATTTGTGGGGAATAAGAGAGTTCATTTTCATTGGAGACTTGGAAATAATCATCAAACTTATTTTATACTCTTCTTCATTAGATGGCCACTTACTAAAGCTATCTTAGATAATCCAAAAAGAGGCTAATTGGTTTCAACACAAAGAATGTTTTGATGTTTTAAGGGATACGAATCAATAAGTTGACCAATTGGCTAATGAATCCACCTATTTAATTACAGATCATTGATTATAAAACAGGGGGTGTCCTTCTTCCCTTATCTGAATTGTATCATTATATTATTATCTTGATGATTTCATAGTGGAAGAAGTGGAGGAATCGGATCACAGGACTAGTGTTATTGGCGGGTGCCAATTTGGATAATTGGGGTTTAAAAGCTTCTAGAAGTAGTTTAAGGCACTAAATGGTTCCTTTTTGGGGGTAAAACTTTTCCACTTAAGTGTCACACCCCCTAGTGTTATTCTACACATAGATACCTTTCCAATGGTGCAAGAATCACCTCATTAAAAGTCCATATGCAAAAGTAATGCCACCTGAAAGTCTACCTTCTTATTTTGACCACCATGATTCAAGAGGATGTCATGTCAACCTCCATTATTTATGGAGAATGGGATATCCATGTGATCATGATGAAGAATACTCTAGAAGAGTCAATATTGTAACTCTATTTAAGAGTTGAAGGAGTCAAATTAACCACTAGTAGGTTATCGAGTTGTGTTATAACTAAGCCATTAGGAGGAAAACAAATTCCATTCTATTCGAATGAATTTAATTCCATTTATGAGAAATGTAGCCACGAGTTGATAGGGAGAGAGTAAAAAGAGAGGGTTTTTGCATTATAGCAGTGCATGGACCACAGGTCTCACTTTTTTGTACTTGTATTTATTTCCATTAAGAGAAAGCGAGAGCGGAGTAGCCTCACTTTCCAATTGAGTTTTCTCCTTAAATGGTTTACCAAGTCATATCTTATGTTATTGTGATTTGTGAGTGATTGTTCTATTTGCTCCCTATTTTCCGCATAATTGTAATTTGCATGCATATGAAATAAACAATAATTAACAAATCCAAAAATTTAAGGAGAAATAAACCCTCAATGTAGATTTTGGATTTTGTAATATATTTTAGTAGATATTATTGTGACCAACTATCTAGTGGAATATCCAAGACAGCTTATGGACTGTATTGGTATCAGAGCATTTTTTTTTTGGTATACTATGGGGAGTTATAAGGTATCTATATTGGTTAAGTTAAAAGTCACAAAATCCTAGTCATGGACAAAGAATCTATCAATAACCCTCAAGATCCCACGAAGGAGAGGTTTGCATGACTGGAAGCACAAGTCAAATATATAAACCATAATTTGATCCTCCTCATGGTAGCCTTGACCAATAAGCTCAATTTTTATGGAGAAGGTGGAGATTCTAATGCATAGGGTAAATTAGAGGAGAAATCAACATTTTGGGAAGAACCAAAGAGGGAGTCTAAGAAAGAACGTGTTGACAGTGTTGGACCTACCAACATTCAAAAGGGTCTCCCTGATATGCTGTCCCAATTAGGCCTCACACCATTTGTTATATGAGCCCCATTCGGAATACGACCCGACTACCATCTACTTAAAGACTTTCCTTGGCTTTAGCTATCAGCAAGAGAGAGAATCACATATATGCCATTGAAAAGCAAGCAAGTGTTCTTGGTGAATGTTCACTTGCAGGTGCATCAAGGTTCTTGTACTACAGAGGGTAGAGAAAGTGAGCCTCTAAGAGAGAGGTAATATTACCACCCTAATAAAGACACACATAAACAAGAATGTTTCCTCTACCATCCACCGAAATAATCCACAAAGAAACGACGGTCGTTATAAACATTACAACACATTCTCAATAAGATAAGCACTAAAATAACTTAAATATTTCAACTACCTTAGTACTAGTGAAAGTAAACATGAATCATAAACATTCACATAATAGTCTTAACAAAAATTTATAATCCATGTATGAAAACGTGTTGGCCATCACGATTCAAATATTAAGTAAAATTCCCAAGGTGCATGAATACAACGAACATCACTTGCTCCAATAGTGGAGCATTGGAGCCACCACTTGCTCCCCAAAAGTACTAACTTATCTCTCATATGCCTTATGGGAGAAGCCAAGGTTAAAAGTCCTTTACACGATAAATGAGGATATATTTATAACTTGAAGAGTGACCTTTCATATCCTCATGACTCTTGAATTTCTAACTTCTAGTGACCTTTTGACTTCTACAACCTTTGATGTTCCAAATGACTTTTGGAATTACATATGACTTTTGGTATTACATGTCCTTTGGATTTCCATGACTCTTGAGTTCACAGATGACTCTTGGAATTCAATCTGTTTGTCATTTATAATTATTACAATATTACATCTTGACTTCCACATCATCATATGATGAAATTAGACACCTCACTATCTTAGATGACTAGGATTGACGGTGACTGATGACATGGGTTTACTTCAGTGGTGACATAGCTTCCACTGTATCTATTCTTTGTTCATCTTCTGATCATAGTGCTTTCACCGTATCTATTCTTTGTTCATCTTCTGATCAAGTGCTTTCACCCTCAAAAGGTTATTTAATATTGCAATCTTTATGGTGCTTCAATCATCAAGTTTCAAGTGTGTTCTTGGTTCTTTCACTCTTCCTTTGTTTATGCTCTTTTACCAATATCCTTGTGTGTTCTTGTCATGAGGTCCTTGGAATATTTGTTTCTGCAATCACTCATGATGAGAAACTATTAGTATAAAAATATCCTACTCTACCATGTTTTATTCATATTTTCCTATTTATGCCTTTTCAGTGCATTTAAAACAGTCAAGGGAGCTTCAAGGTGCAAGCGAGCACTCTGAAAAGCTGAAGGACTGGGGAGGAGGATATTTGAGGCTTCGACATATGCTCATGTGCCCAAAGGAAGAAAGAAATCAAACAGGGTGCATGTCACAAGTCCAAAGGACGAAGGGGGAGGCTCTAGACTTCCCAAGTGCGTTATACACTCAAGGGAGAGAGGGAAGGCACATGGTGCACTCTCGAAGGTTGAAACTTGAGGCTTTGTGACTTTGGGGTATGCTTATGCCTTAAGAGGCCTCAGAAAGGGAGCAGGGCACACTCTTGAAGGCTGAAGGTTGGGACTTCATGCCTTCAGAGAGCGCTGATGTGCACAAGCAATTCACAGGGGAGCATGGTGCATAGGCGAAGGATGAAGGATTGAGCTTCAAGTTTTCAGGGTGCGTCAGTGCACTCAAGGAGGGCACACTTCTTTGAGTCAAAGGAGTGTTCTAAAGGAATACTTAGTCATTTTGGAGGGCACAGTTCGGAGCAAGGAAGGGGATCTAAGTTTTTGGAGTGCACCCAACTCTCAAGGAGGGCATAGGACACACTTCTGAACAGTGAAGGGTCTCCCATCAAGGCTTCAAGGTGCGCTCATGTGCTCTTGGACTTAATAGGCTTTCTTTGCAACCGAAATTTGTCTAAGTCTAGATGATTGATCAAGGGGTGAGAAAGATGAGTTCTAGACATAAAATCATGTGCCACACATACTAACTCATCAAGAAAACTTAGAAAAAAATGGTGAACAATCAATATACATCAAAAAACCACTTTATACATATTCCCCAAATACAAACAGTGAAATGTGTGAAACTGAGACTCGGAAATGTCGTTTTACAACAACAAAGGTGTTACAACCCTAAAATGTGTAGAGAGATGTTCTAGTTAATGCGATATGTTATGTACCTAGGGGGGGTAATATGGGGTACCGAGGGAGGTACCCAAGGTAATAATGTAATAATGGGATGGGCCATAGTAATAAATAAGGTGGTTAACCCATGTCATGTAAGGGACCACAAGTAGTTAATAATAATGTAAGGGGCCCATGGTATTAGTTGATGGTATGAGGAAACCATGGTAATGATGCATGGTATTGTATGTATGAGGCCTATATAGAGGCTATTGACTCCACATGGAGAGATATGAAGAGAAGTATTCTTGTATGAACAGGCATATGGCTTGTGGAGTGTTCTCCTTCCTTAAGGAGTGAATGTAAGGTGTTGCCCTACCTTAAAGGTTTGATCAATAAAGAGAAGCATTTATATCTTGTTATTCTTGGGTTATTTCTATTATCCTAATATTTCTGGTTTAGATATACAACACCAAGGGTGCGGCGGATAATAAAAGGAGCCATGTTTGGGAGCTTTGGGACCAAACCTTTCTATTATTTCATGTAGAAATGAAGCCAAGGCACACAGATTAGAGTTGCAAAGGCTCTTGGGAGGTGTTGGGCTAAGAACTTGGATCTATACCTTGCCTGTTTTTCATAAAAACATGAACAGGGACATGGCACCAATACAATGTGGGGACGATAGGTGAATCCTAGAACCTCATAACTTTTTGAGAATTATAATTAATAAGAAAGTTGGGATCTTGGGAGCTTTGGTATTTTGGCTGATGGGTGGTTGCCTCTCATAGAGGTGTGAATAAGGATGCATAGCCATTAATCAAGGAAATAGGTTCTTGACAGGAATTGAAATTTCCTAGCGCCTAGGGCCTAAGTCAGTGGTCCCAGATGTAACAACCCCTGTCAAAATTCCATGTAATAAAAGTTAGTAAAGGAAAAATAATAACCACAGTTCATGGGACACTTATTTTAAGATGAATGTTAGGAAACAACATACTAATGGGGATCACTTGTGATTGATTGATGGCTAAGGAAGTTGGCAAAGGAAATGGAAAATTCTTTAGAAAGGAAAAATGGAATTTTTGCACATTTATTTATAAAAATAGTGGAAATTAGGAGAAAAGGAAGGTGAAAGGTCACAGGTTACATGTGAGGAGGAAAATTAAGGAAAATAATGGAAAATGAAGAAAATAGAGGTCTAATTAATAAAAATGCTTCTAAGGATGAGTTCACAAACTTTTGTCAGTTCAGATTTGGTGCTCTCTCTCTAATCTCTCTCTCTCAAACTCTTGGACACTTTATTTTTCTTAGAGCACTCTTGGACAGTGTGGCATACTTGGAGTTTTGGAGAAAGTAGGTAAAGGAAGAGCAAGAAATCTTAATAAGACAATAGGATCAACAACTAAAATAGTTTTTGCCTTTAGGTACCTAGTTTCATATATGTTTTCCTCAATATTTGTCATGTGCATGGCATATGCATGTGGTCTATTGGTCATGATATGTCATTAGCATTGAGCATTGCTTGCATTAACAATGGATTTCCCTGGCCTTTCCATTTCTTGGATATACAAGGTGTTTTCGGTTCATTTCTTTGTTTTCCTGGCTGGTTCTCACATTTCCCTTAGTTGGGTTAAGTTAGTACTTCCTATAAGCCCTATATGGGAAAACACTCTAGAAGCCTTGCAATGACATGGGTTGAGTTACATGTTCCGGAAGCCTTCGCTGGAAAATCACTCTGGAATCCCTTGGTGGCTTGAGCTAATAGTCCTGGAATGGTTAGAAAAATGTCCTAGAAGCTTGGAGTAAGTGGTGGGTTGAGTTACTTGTCTTGGAAGCCTTGGTTGGAACAAAAGATCTAGAGCCTTGGAAGGCATGGGTAGGTTTTGTGATGTCCGACTGTGAGGTGGAATTATAGTTTGATGGGTAGAGGTGGTTTGGCCTCTGGAATCCGTATATGGTTTTTAATTGATGTGTTTTATGAGTTCCCACATTCATGCTTAGAATATATCATAGGGGTGACTGGCTGGAGAAATATTTGGCTCAACCATATCTACAATGAAGTGGTTTGTGGAAACCCCACAACTAGTTGGCATTTGCATCATTAATATGTGATGAGCCCCAAAAATGGCTAACTTTATGGGCTCATTTTTCCTACTATTCTTGATTAATCCACCATTTTTCATAGTTTTATGCATGCCTTTGAACATATTTATGTTAATTGAATGAATGAGAATAGTCACTCGACCACAAATTCTAATACGTGCTTATTGCAGATTTTTGGACATCGTTTGGACCAAGGTCAAGCATTTATGAGCAAGTTGATAGCCAAATACGAAGAAACAAGGCAGAGGATTTGTAGGAAGGGTATCTCCTACACTAAATGACCTCTTCCTCGAGTTATCCACCATCAGCTTAGAGTTCAACAACCCACCAAAGATGACTTCAAGGGGCAGCCGAGCAGGTTTTGTGAAGTGGCTGACAAACTGTAGTTTTGGCAGCCAAGCTCCTAAAGTTAAGGGGGACTGTTGGGAGTCCTCGTGTTGCATAAGTAGAAAGGCTTCAAGCCTTGTTAGTTTAGCCATTGAACAATTGTTTTTCGCACTTTAATGCAGCTCTGCATTTCAACTCATTTTCTAGCTCTTATTGTAAACAGTTTTATCACATGACTATTATTTTTTGAGTAATGGAGATAAATTTCGCTTTGCACTAGCTCTGAGCTTTCTTAGGAGGCTGTAGCTCTTGGGGTTGGGCCCAACCAAAGTTCCAATACCTCCTCTGTGTACTTTTATGTGTTTTCTTTGCATTCACAGAATAGGTTAAGATCTTGCTTTGTTACTCAGGTTGTTTTTGATGATTAAAATAGCTATTTCATGCTTCAGGTTGATTTCACAGTTTGGTAACAGAAAATATCTACAAAAAGGCCATCAAGTAGTCCTTAATCTCATATCTCTCTCCTTTGGACCATTAGCTAAGACCCAGGCATACTTGCTGCCACAAAACCACTTTTTTTGCCTTCCAATGCAATTCCTAGTGTTAGATTTTAAGTTGGAAAAGTTGATATCAGTTGTGCTTGAATGTTTAGATCTGTTCTTGCTTAGTTTCCATAGTTATATTGCATGCTTTCCTATCTATAAACTTTTGTTCATCATGTTTCTGGGTCAGATTAGGTCAAAATAGATAGATCTCTGGTTTTTCTTGTCCTTGTTCGATCATGTTTTTGGAAATAGTGTGTAGAGCATCTGTAATACATCCCTACCCACCCTTCCTCCATCATACAACCTACTCCAACCCCTAATCCAAGATTCCTTCCCTTCATTTCCCACACTTTTCAAATTTGCCCTAATTTCTACATTCTTGTGCAACATTTCTCCCTCCATCCTTGAACAAATCCAACCACTTTCATCACTCCTTAGCTTCATTTACCATGTCCTAGACCCCTTCACATCCTTATCCTTCCTTCATTTTCACTTTCCCACCATTTCTGCACCATCAACCCTCTAAAACCCTCTTTCGGTTGTTCCTATAGAACTTCCTGTAGAACTTCCTATAGAACCCCTGCAGACTTCCTCTAGAAGTTCACATGAGCAGTTTCTTGAGATCTGATCAAGGTGAAATTCTCTGGAAGGGTGCTAGGGACCCCTTAGTACCTCTTCTCACCTTCCCAACCTCTTGCAAGTGCCCACTCTATTTCCTTTCACCAATCAACCTATGCACAATCAAAAACAGTTAAAGTGCATGCATAACAAATTTGCAAAATTACTCAACAATACAAAAAGATGCTTTTTCTAGATTTTCCTTCAAAAGTAGCTTAGTCACATGTATTTTACCTTTCCAAGAGTCAATGGCATCCATTTTAGTAACTTTCATCTCTTTTTGCGCACCAGTAGGGTTAGTCAGTAAAACTAGGGTTTGCTAGGGTTTGCATTTCCTTTCAACTTTCAGCTCCTTTCTGCAAGTAGACTAGCCTCTTTTGAGTTAGCTTTCATCTATCACAGTTAAAAGCTTCTTCTAATGGCTCATAGAAGTTGGATTAAGCTCCTAGCGAACTTGTGCTAGCTGATCAAGTGATAGCCTACAGCAAGAGCTAGTACTTGTGCATATAGGACTGTCGTTTCCAAGTTTGTTACGAACAATCGGGTTGATAAAATTAAAGAAGGGAGTCCCAAGAGTTGCAGCATCATTGTTGCAATAATGGATCCCACCATCTTTTTGTCGCCATTGCCGAGAAAGTGTCAGAGTATTAGTGATTGCTGCTTTTCTTCTATTTTCTACTACAACCTTTCGTTAAGTAGTTTATTTCAGCAAGAGTAGAGTAGTTGTTTCATTTCCATTATGCAAAAGTAGATTAGACATTTCCTGCTTTCCTAGAATGTCATCTCAATTCTACAAGCGTAGATTTGCATTTCAATTCTGCAATTTCAGTTCTGCAAGTGTAGATTAGCAGTTCAATTCCGCAATTCCAATTCTGCAAGCGTAGATTAGCATTTCAATTCTGCAATTTCAATTTTGCAAGTGTAGCTTAGCATTTCATTTCTGCAATTTCATTTTAGCAGCATAGATTAGTCATTTCTTGCTTTCATTTCAATTATGAAATTTTCATTCCAGCAAGGTTTATTTTAGTTAGTTGCAATTTGTTGTTCAATCAATTTCAGTTTTGCAGGTACAAGTAGAGAAAAACACAAAAGTCAACCAAAAATATTTCATTGCATGCCTCGTAGGAATAGCAACAATTCAGGAAAATTCTTACTCAACACCCCCACCACATCACTGAGTCACCCTTCTCTCTTCTTCAGTAGCAGTGAACCTCCAGAGATATATGAAGATCCTATAACAGAAGAAGAGCAAGAAAACATTCCTCCTGAGACCATGGTTGAACACAAAAATGGTATAGGAGATGAGGAGAGAATTGAAGGTGCCTTTCCCATCCAAGAGACCAATGGGGACACAAAATGAAAAACAGAAGTCCCTTAGCCTTACCTCACTTCCATGGATTGACCACTAAATACCATGATACCTTATTTTTTGAGTTTGTTGTCCTTTGTTGAACTTATGACTATGCAAAAGATGAGAAAAAGTTGAAACTCTTTCCCTCTACCCTCAAGGATGCAGCACTATGCTAGTTCAAGGGGTTACTTGGAAACAGTATGACAACATGGGCTCAGATGCAACAAGCCTTTATTAACAAACACTGGGATTACTGTAGGTGAAAGGAAACAAAGGGAGAAATCTTTCGGATGACCATGGGAAGTGATGAATCTTTAGAAGACTATGAATAAATGTTCCAACTCAGTTATAAAAGGGTCAGGTGCACACTTGACACCGAATCTCTGAATCTAGTTCTGCTTTGAGGAGTCCCTGAATACCTTCTAGATGCCCTCCATTTGTTGTCTGGGGGATACATCTACCAACTACCTTACGATGACATAAAGACTATGTTTAGAAACCATTCTAGGGCAACCTGGAAAAGAGGTAGGGGAAGTCAACTTTCAGCCAATGCCACCTTTTCCAAACATTAGTTTGCAAATCAGATGGAAGACCTTAAAAGTGAGGTGAGATAGACCATTGCCATGCAAATGGATACCTTCCAAATCCAACAGAAGCAAGAGGAAGCTGAGTGGGCTTTGGCCATATTTTGTCCTTGATTCATAAGGAAGCATCCTAGGAATGAGTTTCCATTACACTACCTAGAGATATGTTTAGTTTGTGAGGTATACCACCCTACAAACCAATGCCCAACCTTACCCAGACTCAAAGCTATGTACCGAGGTGTTGAAGAAGCCACTGAACCACTCTACTTCCTAAACCGAAGGAAGCCACATGGACTCAGACCTCACCAGCAGGGGATGCAAGGGACATCGTAGACTTATTACAACCCTAACCAATCCACTCACAGACCTTCTTGCTGTCCCCCTACTCATCCTTCCTGGTCCACACCCCCTCCTTGGTCATATCCATCTCAATACCATACTCAACTCACTGCTGATTCGTTTCATTCTCATGTTGAGTCACAACCTCAGTGGAATGCACCTCAATAGGGGTGGAGGCCCCAGTACAACTCTCCTCCCACTATTCTTCCTCCACCACCTGCTCAACCACAACCATTATCTCTTGCTCCTCCGAGACAAACCCAAATGCCTGCTCAACTGAACCCAAACCCAACAATAGACAAGCCCAGTAGGTATATATTGGAGAGACAACATGACCTACCTATGTTGTGGAGATTCAAGATATCAACCTTCGATCTGGGAAGGTCCTCCTAGATATCTAACCTCCTCCTAAGGAGGATGAGGAAGAGAAGTAGGGAAGTGAACCCAAAGCCATTCCACATTTTCCTGAGATACTAACTAGAACCACATAACCAAACCCAGAAGAGACTGAACTTCTCAGAGAACTTAAATAGTTATGTGTAAAAATACCACTTCTCCAAGCCATAAAAGATGTACCAATCTACAACAAATTGATCAAATGGAAGTGTTTCAGGCACCCAAGCAGGTGCAAGAGAGATGCCCCAACTATCAATGTCATAGGACAACTATCTGATTTGATGTTGGGACAGGTAATCTGTCCAAAATATTTGGACCCTGGGAGTCCTGTAGTCGATGTCAACAATAATGGCACCATAATCCCTCACACCTTGATTGATCTAGGGGTTGCCATTAATGTGATGACTTGGGACACTATGCTCAAGCTCAACCTTTAGAGTTCCCTAAGAAAGACCTCAATGGTACTGCAGTTAGCAGACCACTCCACCATGACCCTCAAAGGGATTGTGGAAGATGTCATGGTCTGTGTTGATTCTTGGGAGTACCCTACAGACTTCTTGGTCCTTCAACCAAAGGAAAAACTCACTGGATGCCCCTCATTTTGGGAAGGCCTTGGTTAGCTACTACAGATGCTTACATCAGTTGTCGAGCTAGGAGCATGACCATTAAGAATGGGCCTATGTCCAAACAGTTAGTCCTATATCCTCCTACCCAACCTCTACTAGAACATGACTTACCTCTCTGGTTTGAGGAGGAAGATGAGGATGAGGTATACTCTACACCATTGTGCACAGTGGAAGCCACTAGGGGAGGTCCTCAAACCGAAGATGACCTTATTGAGAATTTGATTCAAAATCCACCTCCCAGTGTGCTGCCATTATAAGAGTTGGTAGAAGACACCCAAGCCAGTGCTTTAGTGGATCTCTATGTGCTTGATCCCACCTCTCCCCGAGTTAAGAATGTGGAATTTGGCCCTGAATGAACTTTGAAGATCAACTCATCCCTATCCCCCTCTCAGGAGAAGGAGCTGTGTAGCTTATCGAACTCCCATTTGGATGCTTTTGCTTGGAGCTATAAGGTGATGAAAGGAATCCACCCTTCAATATATATGCATCACATTTACATTAAAGAGGATTGTAAACGAGTCAGGTAGCCTTAAAGGAGAATGAATCTAGCCCTTAAGGACATTGTCAAATAAGAACTGCAAAAGTTGCTAGATGTAGGATCCATCTACCCTATCTTTGACAGCAAGTGGGTTTCTCCTCTGGTGCTTGTGCCCAGAAAAAATGGGAAGTGGAGAATCTATGTACATTATAGAGAACTTAACAAAGCTACCAAGAATGACCATTTCCCATTACCTTTCATAGATCAGGTGTTAGATGGCCTGTCAAGGAAGAAGTCCTTTTCCTTCCTAGATGGGTTTAGCAGGTATAATCAGATCCAAATCAGCCTAGAAGACCAATATAAGACCACTTTCACTTGTCCATGGGGTACCTTTGCCTATCGGGTCCTTCCCTTTGGGTTACGCAATTCTCCTACCACTTTCCAAAGAACAATACTCAACATATTTTCTGAGTTGGTTCATGATTCGATGGAAATCTATACAGATGACTTTACTGCTTATGGGTCTAACTTCCAAGAAGCATTGGCTAACCTAGGAAAACTTTTAACCAAGTGTATTGAAATGAACCTGCCCCTCAGTCCTGAAAAATGTGAATTCCTGATGACTAAAGGGACCGTGCTAGGTCATACAATTTCTCAGCAAGGATTATAGGTAGATCCCAACAAGATTGCTATCATCCAAAGGGTCCCGCGTTCTCAAAAGGTAAGAGATGTTTATAGTTTCCTAGGCTTAACAAGATATTATAGAAGATTCATTAAATATTTCAGTAAGATAGCCTCTCCATTGTTTGGTCTTTTGGGGAAAGATGTTGAGTTTATATAGACTGGCAACTGCCAAGAGGCTCTGGATGTGTTGAAAGGTAACCTGGTATGTACCCCACTCTTGAGAGGTCCAAACTGGGCTCTACCTTTCCACATTTACATAGATGCCTTGAAAAAAGCCATAGGAGAAACCTTAGGACAAGTTGAAGAGAAGCTACCATATGCCATATATTTTGTTAGTAAAAACCTATCCAAGGCAGAGTTAAAATATACTGTAACCAAGAAAGAGCTCCTAGCTATAGTTCATTCCCTAAACAAGTTTAGAAACTACGTCACTGCTTATCAAACATTCGTACAAAATGATCATGCTGCAATTAGGTATTTTATGAATAAACCTGATGTAAATACTTGTATGATTAGATGGTTACTTTTATTGTAGCAATTTGATTTGACCATTGTTCATAAGCCATGTAAGGAAAATGTTGTTGCTGATTTTCTATCTAGACTAGATTTGTCTGTAGGTGAAGAAGGGATGGTGTATGATCAAATGCCAGATGAACACCTGTTTGCCATTTCATTACTCTCTCCATGTTTTGTTGATATAGAGAATTACTTAGTTCTAGCAAAGTTCCCGCCACACCTATCCTCAAAAGAGAAGAGGAAAATCATGAGGAAAAGCACCCCATTCACTTGGATTAGGGGAAACCTATTTAAATTTGACCCAGATTAGATTTTGAGGCATCGCATCAGGGAGTAGGAATTTTTACACATCCTCCTAACCTGTCATGATGGGCCCTGTGGAGGTCACTTTGCAGCAAAAGGAACCTCCTTCAAAATTCTATAGGCATGCTACTATTGGCTCACTCTTCGTCAAGATTGTAGGAGATACATCAGCTAATGTGATCGATGTGAAAGAATGGGGAAATCGACTCCAAGGGATGAGATGTCCCTCCAACCTCAAGTGACTTTTGAGCCATTTTAGAAGTGGGGCATGGACTTTGTGGGTCCTATCAACTCTCCTTGAAAATAAAAGTCTTACATCATTGTGTGGACGGACTACCTGACAAAGTGGGCAGAAGCAAAGGCAATCAAGGTAGCAACAGAAGAAAAAGTGGTTGAGTTTTTGAGGGAAAATATGTTCTACAAGTTTGGCTACCTAAGATAATTAGTCACAAATCAAGGAAGTCACTTTACCTCTAACTTGATTTAAGACATGCTCGCTCATCAAAAGATTAAGCACAAAACTTCCACCCCTTATCATCCACAAGAAAATGGATAAGTGGAGGTCACAAACCGAGCTTTGGAAGAGATTCTAACTAAAGTAGTGAGCAGTAGCAAAAAAGATTGGGAAGATGGCTTGGTTGAGGCCACCTGGGCCTACAACACTACTTGGAAGTCTACAACAGGTTTCACACCCTATGAGCTGGTTTATGAGAAGAAGGCTTTGTTGTCCATAGAATTTGACTATAACACATTAAGATTGGTAGCTCAAGTGGACCTAGATATCAGCCATGCACAACAGGAAAGATTACTTCAGTTGAATGGACTAGATGAACAGAGAATGCAGGCTCTTCTCCACTTAGAAGTGGTCCAACTTCAAAGAAAGATATGGCATGACCAACAACTTAAAGAAAATGAATTTCAACCAGGAAATTGGGCATTATTATATGATTCAAGATACAAGGATTTCAAAGAAAATATGAGGACAAGATGGTTGGGACCATATATAGTGGAGAAATGCAATGATAATGGTTCAGTCCTTATCAAGACCATTGATGAAGAAGCCATCCCCATGATCGTCAATGGGCATCGATTTAAAATCTACAGGAAGCCCCTTTCTAACTAGGAGTTCATTAAAACTCTGGATAAATCAGTGCTAGTAGTGGAGCAGGCCTGTTCCTCCACCCCACCGACACCTTGAACATAAAGAAGAAGAAGAAGAAGAAAAAAACAAAAAAAGGAAAAAAGAATTAAAGATCCTTGGGTGAAAACCTCTTGGAGGCGCCCAAGGCAAATAGTGAGGGTGAAAACCTCTTGGAGGCACCGTAGTTGTCTCGGACTAAAAAAAAAAAAAAAAAAAATTAAACTTAATTTCTATTGAATAAATTGCAGGTTGTAGGAAGCTCATTACAGGGTTAGGAAGATCGCACAAGAAAAAGGAAAAGGTCAGCACTAGGTTGCAAGCATCACTCATAATAAATTCCTCCATGACCATTACCTTTTCTTAAGATTTGGTCTCATTCGAGCTAAGATTTAACCTTCTACAGGAAGTTTTTTGTCTTCCATATGAAGATCCTGTACAACCTATAGACAAGCCAAAATCGATCTCAGAAGAGGACCCGAAGGTTGGGAATCTGCCTATGAGGCCTGCGAACCTCCCTATTTCCATCCATCACCATATGTCACCCTTTTTCCATCTCTATACACCTCCATTGCACTCATTTTTATGTCCCTGCATAGTCACACACAGAAATCCAGTTTCCTTCATGCTACCAACAAAAATTTTTAATGACAAATTTAAGCAACAATTTGTCACTCGCCATACCTGATACCCTCCATCTAGACTCCTCAATAGTTGAAGCCAAGCATGAAGTGTGCATGTAGCAATAGAAAATGAAGGAATGGATTCCAAAATTCGAAATCTGCATAACATGGTCGTGACTACACATGTAAGTGCCTAAACTCATTCTTCAATTGCATAAATAATATTTCAAGGCTGCACGACTATTGGAATGGTTGGGATTGAGTGGAATCAGTGGACAATCAATTGGCCACCCTCGGCCAGTTACACATCCTCGTGGAATCCAAACTAGCCCTATTACATTCAAAACTACTAATTAGATGTGCAGCCAGCACATGTGGAGTGTCCATTCAGGAAGAAATTATCAAGATTGGTAGTGGTGGTGATGGATAACAAGAGAAAGGAGGTGATGGTGGTCAAAAACATGCAGAAACATTATGGCTGTGATGTCGAATCAACAGTCTGGTCCGGCCACCTCATCCGCTCACCATGAATCATGTCGCAGTTAAAAGACGCTCACTTGAAACATGCACCACCCTTTGTTCATTCTGCACTTACGATGTTCTCGATGGGAGTACGCATCCACTGCTTTCAGAGGAGTTAAGCAATCGTCCTGCACCAGTTTTCTGCCTGTTTTTGAAAATCTCCCACCTATCGGGCTCTACCGAAAGCACAGTTTCATTCTACAGGAGCCGAGAGATTTCTAGAGGAAGGGTTCTACAGGAAAGGCAAAGAACAGGTTTGCAGAAGGAAAACCTAGAATTTTCATCGAATTTCAAGCTCCAAACGAAGTAGGCTCGAGAAAACTTCTTTGTGCATGATTTGTTTGTGCATGGTGGTGCATTGAACATGGCATTAGATTGAAAAGCAAGAGTAAAAGTATGCCTGTGCATTGAGAAAAAAGTCAAACACTACCTGCATATTTCACCGAGTTTACCTAGTTTTTCTCTGCATTGGAAATCTCCTCAACATTTTTTTAAATTCTCCTATAAGGAAGAGACATGCAGCAGTAGAGGCCAGCCTGTGTGTGTGAAAAAACTAAATTTACATATCTATCTATGTGCTGAGAAGAGAACCTGTGTCCTTATGCTCTATTCTGTAAAAACAAAATTTTTCTTTTCATCAACAAACAGTCAAATTCTGGGTGACAATAGTTTTAAAATAGGAGAATTATTTATGTTTGATATTGTAAGGAACATATAAGAAATTCCTTCTTGGATTTAGAATAAACCGACTTTAGCTATCCTCTGTTTCAATGATTGACTGTTTGTTTTCCTAATCATTTTATTTTCTGGTTAAAACATAAAAAAGCACTCAACACCATGCCAGGAGGATTGATAAGGAAAGAACCCTCAAACTCTAGCAAGTTGCACGAGCACCCTGAGGTGGTGGACCTCTTCACCCGGGAAAATTGGATATCCTTCTTTGACAGAATTTAGGGTTATGATGAGGAGATAATTGAAGATTTTTTGATGTCGCTAAGACCACATTCGAAGACATATGCCGCAGTTAGTTTTAGGGGTTTAACCCTAGAAATTACACCTGAGCTCATCAGTAGAATTACTGGTCTACCACTGGGACTCCCTCGGAGCAAAGAGGAGAGATCACTGGGCCAAGTTGCTAAGAAAAAAAAAAAATTGTGCAAGGAGCATATTGTAGAAGACAAAAACGGGGAATGACAAGCTTGCCTCCTCTTTGGAGTGAAGTTAGTTATCAAAATATGAAGTATATCACATGTGAAGGGTGGTTTAGCATCATCTATGGATATCATTTCAGGTTGCTACATGAACTAAGGTATGGGATGGACTTGCCTCCAGCCAAGAAACTTAGCATCCCATATTTCCTTCTTCAGTCCTTAATTGAATGTGGTACAAATATAAATGAAGGGATCCTAGATCAGTTGGCCCACCATGGGCTCATCAAACTATTGGTGGAAGATGCTTTCCACACACATATTGTCTCCATATCTTGGGAAATCTTCATAAACATTTCTAGGGATGATAACATTAGAACTTTGGCTGAGAACATCACCCCGTCCAGCAATGAGAAGGGGTAACAAACTAAGAAATTGAGAATAAAAATGATGAAGGAGAATAGGACATTCAAGAAGAGGGAAAAATAGAGAAAGAACAAAAAGAAAAAGAATAATTTGGCAAGACTAGTGAACCTAAAACTGAGGAAGAAACAACAGCAAAAAAAAAGGGAAGAGAGGACATAGATTAGAAAAGAAAGGGCCGAAAAGGCCCAAATGAAGGATACCATAGCCAAAGAAGGCACCTAGAAAGAAAAGGGAAAGACACACCCTAAGATATCAGTAACACAAACAGAAACAATGGACACAGAGATTTCTATTGGAAGCGAAGAAAAAGAACGACAGGAAGAGAAATCCCTTAAGATGTTGGCAAGGGAGGCAGTAGTTGTGCTTGCTGCATTGAGCACACCTACAAAACAAAAAGGAAAGAGAAAGAGGCGAACCTCCATGTACTTTAAAGCCAGGAGAAGCACAAGGATCAAAGTGGGCAAACCCCAACCACAATCAAAGGAACCAATTGTCATTGAGGACACTACCCATAAATAGAAGGAAGAGTCTCCTTCCAAGATATCTGTCACCTATGAAAGAAGAATCCCAAAGGATTCAAAGGCAGCTCTACAGGAAGCTAAAACATCTCTACAAGAAACTCTAGCTAAGTTAAAAGAGATTGAGAAATTGGAGGAGAAGGCAGCCAAACAATCATAGGGAGAATAAAAGACCGAGGAGATATTGGAACCAAGCCCTCGGCCCAGCTTGGGCTCATATTACAACTTATTAGAAGGTGGGAAGATCATCCCACAGAATTTTGTTGTACCTCTTTTCTTTGCATTGGAACAAGAACGGGTTAGGACTCACACTTGGATTATGATTTCCAAATCCAACGGTGTTGCAGAAATAGGCCACCTGGAAGAACAACTAAAAGAATCAAGAAAAGAGTTGGCCATGGTGAGGCACATGGAAAGTAGTCAAAGAGCCAAATTATAGGAAGAGAATGAGTTGCTGAAAAAGTAGTTGAAGCTATAGGAAGGTCATAAGGAAGATAGGCCATCCATTTTAGGAGAACAACAGCAGCAAGAAGGACCTCCAGCAGACAAGGAACCAAAAGAAAAATAGCAGAGAGGGGAAAAGTTGCAAGCTGATGTGGAGATGCTAACAAAACTGCTGCAGGAAAAGGAATCATAGGCAACAGAAGAAATGCATGTCTTAAAACAATAGGTGCAAGAAAAAGAATCCCAGATGGCCTACATGGCCAGCAGGGCAATAGAAGCCTTACAATGTAGGCAACCTGCTAAGTCCTATGCATTATATCTTAAAGGTCAATCATTGCAATTTCAAATTAACACACTGGCCCAAAGGGGCACCATTCCATTCCAGAATTACAATTAATTCATGTATTTGTGTGACAATAGCTCAGCTGAAGATAAGGCCAAGTTAGTAGAATTATATTTACGTAACTTGGCACTTCCAAACATGAATCTATGGGATCCCAACGGTGCATTGGGAGATGTGCAACTCATGGCCATGGCCTTTTGGTTAAACCATGAGGAAAAGAGGGCAGCAGAAATTCAGAAACTTATGGACATGGAGCTAAGTGAGCCACTCATGACCAGAGTAGAACCATAAGATCCCTCAGCTTTAATATATGCCCATCAACACCTTGCCATTAACCATCAGGTTCTTGCAAACTATGTTGAGAGGAAAGCTCAGGCCATTGCTCACTTTGAAGACATGGAAAGACTGTTTGGTGATAAATGCATTCATGATTGCACAAGGAGATGGAGCACATTGTCCCACAGTCTGAAAATAGGAGAGTACCACTCCCCAACAAGGATGAGGGATGCTTTGGCAAGAGTACCACTTTACAAACAGTCAATGCAAAATCTGAAGGCCAAGTAGATTGGCCTAAAGCTCAGTCCTGCATTGCTTTTGGGACTGCTAGAAGGGGTCAAAGAAGAAGAAGAACACATGCAATCGGAAGAAGTAGAGAGAAAGGCAGGGTTTCATGATCGAGAAGAGGACATCACCTCAGAAGCCTTGGATGTCAGAGAGGTAGTCAAAGCAATCAAATATGATGAGCTCAATTTGTTGCTTAGAGGATGAGCAACACATTCAGTAGGGGTGATGATCAGTCCCAAAAATGGGTAACTTTATGGGCTCATTTTGCCAACTATTCTTGATTAATCCACAATTATTCATAGTTTTATGCATTCTTTTGAATATGTTTATGTTAATTGAATGAATGAGAATAGTCACTTGGCCACAATGTCTAATACGTGCTTATTTTATATTTTTAGACATCTTTTGGACCAATGTCAAGAATTTATGAGCAAGTTGATAGCCAAATACGAAGGGACAAGGCTGAGGATTTGTAGGAAGGGTGTATCCTACACTAAATGACCCCTTCGTCGAGTTCTCCACCATCAGCTTGGAGTTCAACAACCCACCAAAGATGATTTCAAGGGCAACCGAGCAGGTTTTGTGAAGTGGTTGATTAATTGTAGTTTTTGCAGCCAAGATCCTAAAGTTAAGGAGGATTGTTGGAAGTCCTCATGTTGCATAAGTAGGAAGGCTTCAAGCCTTGGTAGTTTAGCCATTGAATAGTTGTTTTTCACACTTTAGTGAAGCTCTTCATTTCAGCTCATTTTCAAGCTCTTGCTGTAAACAATTTTGTGACATCACTATTATTTTTTGAGTAATGGAGATAAATTTCACTTTGCACCGGCACTGAGCTTTCATAGGAGGCTGTAGCTCTTGGGGTTGGGCCCAACTCTAGTGCCAGTACCTCCTTTGTGTACTTTTATGTGTTTTCCTTGCATTCATAGAATAATTTCTATTATTTAGGTTAAGATATTACTTTGTTACTCAGGCTGTTTTTGATGGTTAAAATAGCTTTTTCATGCTTCAGGTTGATTTGATAGTTTGGTAACAGAAAATATCTGCAAAAAGGCCATCAGGAAGTCCTACATCTCATCTCTCCCTCCTTGGGACCATGAGCTGAGACCTAGGCATACTTGCTACCACAAAAACATTGTTTTTGCCTTTTGATGCAGTTGCAAGTGTTAGATTTTAAGTTGGAAAAGTTGATATCAATTGTGCTTTCATGTGTAGATCTATTCCTGCTTATTTTCCATAGTTATCTTGCATGATCTCCTATCTATAAACTTATGTTCATCATGTTTCTAGTTTTTAGGTCAGATTAGGTCAAAATAGATAGATCTCTAGTTTTTCTAGTCCTTCTTCGATCAAGTTTTGGGAAATAGTGTGCAGAGCACCTGTAATACGTCACTTATTACCCTTCTTCCATCATAAAACATGCTCCAACCCCTAATCAAGGATGCCCTCCCTTCATTTGCCACACTTTTCCAATTTTCCCTAATTTCTACATTCTTGTGCAACATTGATCCCTCCATCCTTGAACAAATCCAACCACCTTCATCACTCTTTAGCTTCATTTACCAGGTCCTAGATCCCTTCAAATCCTTAACCATCCTTCATTTCCACTTTCCCACTATTCTTCCGCCATAAACCCTCTAAAATCCTCTTTCGGTTGTTCCTGTAGAACTTCTTGTAGAACCCCTGCAGACATACTGTAGAAGTTCACGTGAGGAGTTTTTCGAGATCTAATCACTATGAAATTCTCTGGAAGGGTGGTAGGGACCCCCTAGGCCCTCTTCTCACCTTCCCAACCTCCTACAAGCACCCACTCCATTTCCTTTCGCCAATCAACCTTTGCACAGTCAAAAACAGTTAAAGCACATGCCTAATAAATCTGCAAAATTACTCAAGAATACAAAATGATGCTTTTTCCAAACTTTCCTTCAGAAGTAGCTTAGTCACATGCATTTTACCTTTCGAAGAGGAAATGGCATCCATTTCAGCAACTTTCATCTCTTTTCATGCACCAATAGGGTTAGTGAGTAAAACTAGGGTTTGCTAGGGTTTGCATTTCCTTTCAGCTTTCAGCGTCTTTCTGCAATTATACTAGCCTCTTTTGAATTAGTTTTCATCCATCATAGTTAAAATATTCTTCTAAGAGCTCATATAAGTTGGCTTAAGCTGCTAGCAAAGTTGTACCAGCTGATCAAGTGACAACCTGTGGCAAGAGCTAGTACTTGTGCATATAGCACCGCACTTCCATGATTGTTACGAACAACTGGGTTGATAAAAGTAAATAAGGGAGTCCCAAGAGTTACAACATCATTTCTACAATATTGGAGCCCACCAATATGATGCTATTTATCGTTGTTATTTTAAAAATATTATACTATTTTAAATGTGGATGATATGGTGATGATTTCCTAGGTATTTTTGTTGCTATTATCCTAGTTATGAACATGTATTATGATAGTGGATATGTATTTCTCTCATCATGTTTTTACTACTAAATGAATGAACAATGTATCTATTGCCTAATGGATGAAACTAAAACTAATGTGTTAGTGATTCAATGCTTCTTAGAGATTCTCAAATGAGTATAAGACTCATATTATCAGATATGTTGTTTAAACCATTAGATTACATATTTGTGAGATATATAATGGAATGTCTTCCAAGTCTACTAGGGATCCAATTTATTCCTTATTCAAGTAGTTGTATATGTACCATCATTCTATGGTTATATTTAAATTCTGAGAGTGTCATAGAGTTTTTGGCAGTGACCTGGGCTTTGAGCATCAAAAGGTGGCTCAAATGCTAGAGACATAGGCACAACACTAGGGAAAAAAAGTCCAAGCACGCATGCATAACCATGTTGTGGGAGCATTTGGAGCCTCCTAGATGCATTCTTGTCCATATCAAGGGACTATCCAGGGGTTTAATGGTCTAAACCGTAAGTTGGTTTTAGGGGCTAGTTACTTGAGTGGTTGGAATGCCTCATGGGAGTTCTATTGTTGATGTGGTTAGTTTAAGTGGTATGTTTCTGTCAATTCCACTTTCTTAAGGTGACCTAGGAGGTTGATTCTAATTATAATGGCCTATCTTCACATAGTTACCCTAGTTTGCCATTTAATTGGGTAGATGCGGGATGAGAGTGTTGAACGTAGCCCAACTTAGCGAGATTTTGGATAGACTTTGGGAAGAAATCCAAGTTTTTTGGAAGCACACAGTATAAAGGATGTCACGGAGTATGAAGTGAACGACACAGTAGAGTAGCGGAGCATGATGAAGACCACATAGTAAAGTCATCGTGCGGCATCAAGGCTTCACACTAATGCACCCTTCCTTTTTGTAAAAGCATTACAATATTGTAAAGTTGTTGGTTTTGGGCCATAGTCTCTTGTATTTCAGAAACAATGATATTGGGTCCATGGTAATGTAGCGATGTAAATCCCTCATGTAATAGTATATATAGGTATGAATAAATAAGGAATCATCGAATTGAACCAGATGTATGTTTATGTGATATTTTTCTAATTTGTACTTTGGAGGAAGGGCAAGGCACCACAACTGTGTGCGTGGGGGTCTGGGTCTACAACTTAGTGCACAGATCATATGCAACTTAGTGCATAGACAACCAGTAGTTGTGTGTGCAAGGAAGAACTATTGTCGTACCAAATTCATATTATAAGAAACACTTATTGTGGATGTAGTCCCACATTGGGATGAACCACAATAAAATCTATGTCTCAAGTTTTTATTTTCTTACTATCTTCACTTTATTTTAGTATTGCACAGTTTATGAATGTTTATGTCATGTAAAGTGATGAATGTAATTATACGAAGTAGTATATAAGTGTGAAGTAGTTTATAAGAATTAAGGCATAAAGAAAATATAAAAGTGTCACAGTGAAGCATCCCTTAGGATGCATAAACCTAGTTCTCCAACCTCCCATAATGACTTCAGGTGATACTGTGATCTGCCTGCAAATTGTTGCTGAGAGGGCCAATTATTGAAGGTTTTGCTAGCATGTAGCAAAAGAATAAAACTTGGGTCGAGCCCACCTAAGCTAAAAAATAGTTCCATTGTCCAGACCGAGATCTTTGTGGGATGTTTATGTGGCATCCATCTAAGAAGGAAATTCAATAGTGGGTAGAATAGAAGGAACACAAAGTTCTAGATCAAGAAAACAAAAACCCTCTTCTATCAACTGAAAGGTGGTTGGAGAAGTATATCTTTGAAGACCAGTATGGAATCCTGTCTGGTTCATTTCATGTCGAGTTGTATGAGTGGATTTCAAGGTTTATAGAGAGAAATATTTTTTAAAGGAAACGAGCTTAATCATTGGAGTCCATAATTGATACAACAACTAAAGAACATTGCTAACATAATTTCAAGATTTGTTGAGTTTTGGGTTGACAGAATTTTAGGAGGCTTTATTGTTGAGTTTGTGATAGATTCAACTATGTCATACAATGAAACTAAAAATAATTTTTTTGAGGGACCGCGAGGTAAGTAGTTGAGATCTTTAAAATTCTCAAATAAATTCTTTTGTATGAAATGGGAATTCTTCGAATGTAGTCAAATTAGTAGATTATGTTTGGAAAAAGATTTGAAAAGATATTGGAACAGTGAGCAGTCCAAAAAGGTATATATTAGGAACTAAGAAAAGTTATTGTGGCCAAGATCTAAATCTATTTATACATACTGACTATAGCCCTCTACTGAGTGAATCTATAGGTGAAGGAAACCCCCCTGAGAATCCTGAAGGAACTTCACAGTATTCATGCTTTCTGCCTGAAAGTGTGTTGAAGCCTATATCTAGCTAGGGTCTGAAAATTTTGGGTTTCCCTTACTACGCTACCCCCTCCCCCACCCTCCATCCCCATTCCCTTACGAATCCCCGTACCCCTCCCCCTTCGCCTGCGAGAAGAACAATGGCTGATGATATTAAGTGGTCAATATTTAAAGGAACTAATTCAGAGGATCCATACTAGTTTTGGTTCTTATCTGAAGCAGTATGGACCACGAAGCAGGTCAAGGATGAAAACGTGAAAAAGTCACAACTCGCCATAACTTTTAGAGATCAAGCGTTAAATTGGTATATGAAATATTTGAGCAACGAGATTAGGTCTTATGCAAACATTAAATTAGCATTGGTAAATAATTCAAGGAACCAAAATCTTAGTCGCACTACATCACAGAAGTAATGGAGATCAAACAAAAGGCGACTGAGTCAATGTGGCATTTTTGTTAAAAGTTCAATTTATTTTTGGATGAAGTGAGATTCGATATAACTCCACAGTAACATAAGGAATGGTTTATAACTACTCCACTACCACACATTATATTACCTTTGACACAACAAAAAGTAGAGACTCAGGCCAAAGCTTTGGATTTGGTAATGAAGTTAGAATCCTCACAGATAAGTGATACAAATGTGGGTATGAAACATATCTAGAGTAAGTTAGAGAGTTTGACTCTGCAATTACGGGATATGAAAAAGATCGTGATGAATTTTGTTGTACAAAATGCAAAGCAGAGTGCCTCTCTAAAGAGAAATGTTCTATTTTCAGAAATTACATATCTAGTGGAGCAACTAATCCTTTGATTGTTGGATCTATCTTATGGTGGGATATATGAGGAACTAAAGGCAAACATCGCTCTGAATGTTGCTATTTTCTACAAAATATTGTGCAGACTAGGAAAAATTTATTTCAAAAGTTTTGTAAATTGGTTGGACATGATGAAAATAATTATCGAGCCTATGAATTTGATGATGGATCATAGTGTTCATACATATATAATGAAATATTAAGAGCAAGGACATGAAGGAAGTGTACAACATGGTGATTGAGGTGGCTATGTAGGATGAGGTCAATGTGGTGGATCTAGTCGAGGTCGAGGATATATTATTAGTTATAATTATGGCCAGGCAATTCACTTCATAAGATATTGTTAGAATCCAACTACAATGTGTAAGTATTACAAAGAATTTGTCAAGTAATAGAAGAGTGTGTGATACTTATTGTTAAGATGAAAGAAAAGAAGATTCGAAAACCAACCCAGAACACCCAAATGATGACCATGAAATGAAGGAAAGATGAACCTCGTATTAATATTGTAACAAGGAGTGGAGCTACAACGAGAAATGAAAAGTAGATGGGAAGAAGGTAGTTGAAGATACATAGGTTAGAAATACTACGGATAAAGCACCCATGTTCAATATTCACAAGGAAAAAGAATTGTTAATGGAGGTGAAGCAAAGCTTTATGGATGCAATAGATTCAACACCTAGCACACTGTTGAAGCAGAAGAATAACAACGACATAATAGCAGCTGCAACAGAAGATATAGATCTAGATATTTTAAAATATTTCCTACAAACTTGAATAAAGTTGTTACAAAATTAGAAAGTTGTAGAAGCATTGCATGAATTGATAGACTCTTATGCATGTAAGGAAGTACCGCAAAGCGAAATGTGCTAAGTAAAAAAATTATATAGACAAAAGAGAACTCGAAAGTAAATTAGGCTTAGTGCACGAATAGGAGAATTATACATGCACCAAGTTATTTTAGATATGGGATCTGAAGCTAATGTCCTGATGAAGCAAATAGGGGAGCTAATTGGTGAAACAAAGTTGCAATGGTCACCTATTCAACTGAGAATGGTGAATCAACAAAAAAAGTTTCCTCTAGGAAGGTTATCAGGAATTAAAGTGGACATTGAAGGGGTGTACACTACTACAAATTTTGAGGTAATAGAAATTGTGAATGACAGTAACTGCTAGCATGCATTACTTGGATTGGATTGGGAATTTGCCAACATGGCTATAATCAACTTGAAAAAGAGGAAAACGATATTTGAAAGAAACAATATGAGAGTGATCATTCCCTTGGATCCATGAAAAGGATCCAGAGGACTCACAATTTCCTACAATCGAAGTAGATGTATGCAAAGCCCTGTTGTATGCCTCACTATGGCATACCTAGTAGCCATTTCACACTCAAGTGAACATGATATTCTTTGTACTGTTGTAGATGGACTTGAACATGGTGGTGAACCAACATCCCAGACTATCACCAAGTTTGTATGATCAGTAACACAATAT
The DNA here is from genome assembly GCA_000404065.3 of Pinus taeda. NCBI lineage: Eukaryota > Viridiplantae > Streptophyta > Pinopsida > Pinales > Pinaceae > Pinus > Pinus taeda. The sequence goes on along the minus strand of APFE031158216.1, from coordinate 462,258 downwards.
TGCAGCATTTAGGGTAGACTTTCACAACATATATGTAAAGGCTCAAAAGGATCCGATGGAGACATGACATTCTATGCCATATTTTGTCACCGAAGATGACCTTCTTTGGATAATACAACACTGGTTAGCATAGTGGATGACTCGAACCATAGAATACATTGAAGCAGAGAAGGACACCTCACAACATGTTTGTCAAAGTGGAAAGGACAAAGGAAATGATGTAGAAGAGGTAGAGCTATAGTGGGAACAAGGTACCCAAGACCCTCTCAGCGATGAAGAGGCAACAAAGGAATCACCATTCATCATAAAGAATATGATACCTACAACACCTATGGGGAGTGTGAGGAACAATCAGAAGGAAGACAAGTATAAGGTCACAATACCACTTTTCCTTACTAATGGGGACATTGATGAAATTGGAGACAAATTTGAGGAAGTAACAACAGAAACATGGGGTTGGATTGATAATCGCTATTGAGCACTCTTGGTAGATTTTCAGCAAGGTATTGCAGATTTAGAGGCACTATCACAGACAGCCAGAGAACTTGAACAAGCAGGTCAACCACTACAGCAAGGGAGATGGATAGAAACAACATTTTGATTAAGGATTATAAAGATACTAGTTGGAGCATTACAGTTTGAATCAACCGAAGAAAAAGACCGAGAAAAAGGGTCAGACCATGTCAATATAAACATAGTTTCACAGTCAACTCTAATATTGCTCGATTTCCACCAAGGTATAACAACTAAACTGCAGGGGTGATAAAAAACACTTTGTTGTTAAATGTTCAAGTCGAGAAGGAAAGATATTCTCTGAAGAAGGAGCTCGATCAATTGATTAATTTTATGAAACCAGCTCACAAAAAGATAGAAAAGATAGATCAACGACTTGAAGATCAACCACTTCGAGGGTGAAACCTGCTTTTCATTACACAAATGAAAAATTCTTGCATGATCCAAATGAAAATACCTCCTTTATATATATAGGAGTCCAAGGGGTCCCAACACAATTAGAGCCTACATAAAAATAACATTGTAGGGGCACAAAAATAAAAATAGTGGGTATCTATGGGGCATAATAATAACAACATGGGGACTATATGGGCACAATAATACCATAAGAGGGTTGCATTGATAACAGTAAGGGGTTACAATATTAGTATAGGGACCTAACATACCCTCTCCTTCAAGAGGCATTGTCCTCAATGCTTGAGCAGTTCTAGATGCTTCTGTATAAAATTACCATCCTCCCATGTGGAATCTTCAGTGGGTAAGTTCTTCCACTGATGAGATACTCTAAAATTGATCAATTTTGTAGCTCTCGATTTCTTGTTTTTGTGACTACTTCTAGTTCCAATATGAATTTTTCTTCCTCATCAAGTTCTAGAAATATTGTTTGAACTCGTCTCACCTATAACCTTATTTAACCATGAAACGTGGAAAACTGGATGCACTCAGGAAGATGCAGGAAGCTCCAATTTGTATGACATAGTACCAATCTTTTGTAAAACCTTCTATGAACCATAATAATTTGGTAAAAAATTACTATCCTTCTTAGCTTACTTCAGGAACATTTATTTGTATGGTTGTAGTCGTAGAAATACCTAGTCACCTACATCAAAACTTCTTTCATTGTGATGTTGATTTTCCTATTGCTTCATTCTATTCTGTGCCAAAGTGAGGTTATCCTTTAAGAGTTTGAGAACCTTTTTTTTATACTTGATGTGATATTCCACTGCTTCAACATTAGAATTTTCTTTTAAGGATGATGTGATGGACGGTGTATGATATCCATAAAGTGCCATAAATCTGGTCATTTTGCGGCAATATGGAAGGAAGTCTTATACCACCATTTAGCCAGAGGAAATGACTTAACCCATTGTGTTTATTTATCAAATACAAAGAAATAAAGATATCCTTACAAAGATTTGATTACTATCTTAGTTTTCCCATCAAATTAAGGATGATAAGATGAGATATGAGCTAAGTTGCCAAATATTCCACCTATTGTACTCCAAAGAAACATTTGGAGCTTTTTGCATATAATTGTTTCTCCTCCAATAGTTTGAGCACCTTGTCAACATGTTGGACATGATCCTTCCAAGACTTGTTGTAGATTAATATATCATCAAAAAATACTAACACAAATTTTCTAACGAAGGGTTTGAACATGGAATTCATCAAACCATGAAATGTAGAAGGTACATTGGTAAGGCCAAAAGGAATCACCAAAAATTCATAATGACCCTCATGACCTCTAAATGTTGTTTTTGCAATGTTATTTGATGATATTTTGGTCAAAGATCCAACTTGGTAAAGTAAATTGGTTCATGTAATTGATCCTTTAATTCTTCAATGACACGAATGGGAAATTTAGCTTTAATAGTAAGCTTGTTGAGCTCCCTATAATATAGACACATGTGCCATGATACATCCTCCTTTGTACCAATACCATTGGAGCAGAGAAATAATTTTGACTAGGTTGAATTATACCAACCTCTAGCATTTCTGGAACCATACGTTCTATTTCATTCTTTTGGGAATATGGATATTTGTAAGGCTTGATGTTTGGGGGAACAATTCTTGGAATCAATTGAATAGCATGATCATGATCATGAATAGGTGGGATGTCTTTGGGAGTCCCAAATACCTTGGAATTATTGTCTAAAACGTTTTGGAGATTTGGGGAAATATATGATTTTGATGTGGGAACCTCCAGTGAACATAATTGTGCAATTACGCTCTGTTGTTCTTTCTTTAGAAGCTTTGTCATGTTCATAGAGCTGATTATCTTTCACAGTTTCCCTGCTATAATTCTTAATTCAACTTCCTTTCCTTCGAAGAAAAAATTGATGAAATGTTCTTGAAAATTAAAAGCTATTGTACCCAAACATTGTAGCCATTAGACTCCTAGTACAACATCCGCACCACCCATTCGAATGGAAAGCATTGGAAGATTCAAGACATATTCTCCCATAGATAGCTTGATATTAGAACACTTTCAAGAGAAACTTATGGTTTCTCCATTTCCAACTATTACTTGACAATCTGTTGCTAGATATAGGAAGAAATTAAATTCCTTGGCTATCTTAGAATGAATTAAATTATGGGTACTACCCGAATCAATCAACACTATTACCATTTTCTTCTTGATATGCCCTTGTATCTTCAATGTTTGAGGAGTAGTAATACTTGTAAATGCATTACAAGATATGGTCATATTCATTTCTTATTTCTCCAGGATTGGTTCTTGGTGTATATCCTCTTCTTTTTATGTTTCTTGTTCATTTTCTTGCTCGTTTTCCCCATCTATGTAAATTAATTTCTTCTCAGCACACTTATGACCTTTAGTGTATTTTCTATCACAATTTTAGCAAAGCTCTTTTGCTCCTTTTTCTTCCAATTGGTGTGGTTTCAACCTTGTAGGTGGTGAAAGGCTAGGAGCAACAACACTTCCATATTTATAGTTATGAGTGGTAGGATTCCTCATTTCTATAATTTTTCCTTCAATTTTTCTTGCCAACGTGTATGCCATCTCCAATGAATCAAGTTCCCAAAGGCGAACCTCATGTTGGATGTTATCTTTTAAAGTCCCTATGAAGGCTTCAATCATATACTTCTCTAAAGTATCATCTACCCTTACGTTCAATTTTTGGAAGTCGTCAATGTGCTCTACCATTGAACCCTTTTGTCTAAGATTTCTCAATTGGCTAAAGAAGGTGTTTCTCTTTGTATCCTCATAATGTGTTGTCATTTCCTTTGTGAAAATTAACCAGGTGACAAGTTGTTTATGAGAAAAAATCTCTCTATACCATACAAACTGATTCAGTTCTAAATATAAAGTTGCAACACGTACCTTTTGTGGCAGTTGTACCTCATGTAGATAAAAATATTGCTCCATCTATAGTATCCAAGATACTGGATCCTTGCCATCAAATTTCCTCATATCTATATTTTGAATATGGTGGATCTCCAATATAATGTTAGAGTCTATGAAATCATGATTAACATTTCTTTTGTTCTCATCATGCATTTTCTCTACTACCTTTTTAGCATTAGGAAGCCTTTCTTGCAGTGACTTTGTCCCCCCTTCCTTCAAACCTTCCATGTATTTATTCAAATATTTCATAGTTCCATTCATTTTTTCTTCGATATCATTTATAGTATTGATCATATCTTTGATCAAATTACTCAAATCATCCCTCCGACGTTGCTTAGTAGGTGTTTCTATTTTCTTGACTCAAGTCATTCTTTTTCCTGCTTTTAGGAGCTCAGTTGTAAATATGTTGTATCTCTGAAATTTTAGATCCCCAAGGTATGAAATTATGATCTTCAGTAACCCTCTTCATCCTCTTTTCATTGCCACTATTCTGATGGAAATTGGATTCTCCAAGAAAGAGTTATGCCCAATCTCCCAAGGTGACCTAATTGTATACATTTTCAATAGAGTGAACTTGTACGAAGTGCCAATTGTTCTTGTTTCGACATTTGGCCCTGAACACAATACAAAAAAAATTACACTCCATGCTCTTTCTACAATTACTTACGAAATTTCAAACTGATGCTCAGAGAGAAAGTTATGATGATTTTCCAAAGGTCACCTATTTGGGATGTAATTTGGGACCCTGCAGAAAACCCTGAATGTCTTGGACCATATTTTTGAAAATAAATTGAACCGATATTTTAAATTTGGGACAAAGCTTCATCAAGATTTTGGCTCACATGGGTTTTAATTTCAAAGTCTGAAAATTTATAGAAAGAAAATTTAGCGAAAATTTCACGATGAGCTGTTTGAGATGGAATTATGGAGCTTGCAAAAACCCTAACTTCCTGAGATCATATCTCATAAAATATAGCAAGACAAGATATAAAATTTAGAACTGGGGTTCAGAATGGTTTTGACTCAAATGGGTTGTTTTCTTTTACCTTCTGCAACTTCTTACAAAAAATTTATAGCAAAAATACCATGATGACCTATTTGGAGTAGCGAAACCCTAGAATCCAAAGCTCTGATAGGAAATGTTATGGAACCAGCTTACCAAAAGATAAAAAAGATAGATCAACGACTTCAAAATTAGCCTCTTCAAGGGGAAAACCTCCTTTACATTACAAAAATGAACAATTCTTGGATGATCCAAATGAAAATACCTCCTTTCTATAAATAGGAGTCTAAGGGGTCCCAATACAATCAGAGCCTACATAAAAATAATATTGTAGGGGCAGAACAATAACAATAGTGGGCTTCTATGGGGAATAATAATAACATCATAGGCACTATATGGGCACAATAATAAAATAAGGGGGTTTCAATAATAATAATAGTGGTTACACCAATAGTATAGGGACCTAAAAAATTGAGGAAAGGGATGGAGTATGCTAGCAACAACAATAGCTAGAGAATGTGCTGACAAAAACTTATAGTGAAGTTTGATACATAAAGGGCCATGAAGAAGAGTCACTAGCAGAGAAGGTTGTGGAGCTTGACTTCATCATAAGGGATTCAAAGAATAAGCTTGCATAAATGAAGTTTGAGTATGAAGTGAATATTAATGAGCTCAAAATGAGGCCTCAGATAGTCATGCCACCAGAAGTACGTAAGAAAAGGGAAATTGATCTAAAATTTGGACGGCAAGGCAGTGCCGACACAGTTGTAGATTGTGTCAAACTACTAGATAAAAATATGCAAATTTGGACCTCACAGTAGGAGGATACAAACATTTTCATGATTGAGGAGGAGCTGAAGATGAAGCATAAGTAGTTGGAAGAACTCCAGCAAACTAGCAAGACCTTACCAGTGTCCAAGAGGCTCACTAGAATCAGTGAAGGATAGACTCTTCAAAAGCAAATGGAAGATCTTGGGAGAAAGGAGTAAATTTTGACAAACAGAACTCAGTCGTCACATGATGAGGCCCTCAAATGTTCACAGATAGTAGATGATAGGCTCAAGGAGCTACGACAGAGGGAGAAATAAGTGCTACAAAATATTTTCGGACAAACAACAGAGGCACTAGTCAAAGAAGTGCGTCGATAGGTGAAGAAGGTAGCAAAAATACTTCAGAAGTATAATCATACCTACATGAGCAGTGCAAAAAATATTTAGGGCACAATGACTAAGTGACTTCAAATAAGTCACATGTGAGTGTTGGGGGCTTGTTAGGTGCAACCCCAACTTGGCCAGATTTTGGGTAAATTTTTTGAAGAAATCTAAGTTTTGTAGAAATGCAAAATAGAAAGGGTGTCGCAAAATATGAAGTCAACCACACAGTAGAGTGGCAGAGCATGATGAAGATGCTGCAACATCGAGGCTTTGCAATGAAGCCCCTTTATTTTTGTAAACGAATTAAAATATTGTAAAGTTGTTGATTATTGGCCATAATCCCTTTTATTTTAGAAACCATGGAATCAGGTCAATGGTAATAGACTGATGTAAATCCCTCATGTAATAGTATATACATGCATGAATAAAGAAGGAAGGAATTATTGAAATGATTGAGATCTATGTTTATGTGATATTCTTATGGTATGTACTTTGGAGGAACAAGGAGGCTCCACAACTATGTGCACAAAACCCTGGGCCTACATCTTTGTTCGCAAAGTGTCTGTAGCTTAGTGTGTAGACTCGCTATAGCTATGTGTGCAAGAAAGAAATATCGTTCTACCAAATTAATATTATAAGAAACAATTGTTGTGGATGTAGTCCCAGATTGGGATGAACCACGGTAAAATATTTGTCTCGAGCTTTTATTTTCTTATTATCTACACTTTATTTCAATATTGCATGATTTATGAATGTTTATGACATGTTAAGTCATCAATTTAATTATGTGAAGTAATCTATAAGTGTGAAGTAATTTTTTGATGTGAATTTGTTTATAAGAATTAAAGCATAAAGAAAATATAAAAGCTCCACAATGCAGCATCACTCAGCCTGCAGAAAACTGGTTCTTGAACCTCACATAATCACTCCGAGTGAGACTATGATTTGCTTACTAATTGTTTCTAAGAGGATAATTGGTTGATGGTTTCCTTGGTGTGCATCAACATAATCAAACCTAGGTCAAGCTAACCTAACCCAAAAGAGGGTGTCCCAAAGTGGTATCAGAGTGGGTTTCATTCTCTTTGGGCAATTTCTAGTTCCCAATCTCTATGGGCGATATAGAATACCATAGATTGATATCATAGCATGGTTCACCCCTTGGACTAGATGGGCTTTAGGTTAGTCATCCATTCGTGTTGGTTTCATATGTGTTTTGTGTGTTGTAATACCATGTTCTTTTGGCATTTGTATGGTATGGGTTATGGTTGTGGTGAAGTCCCCATGGGAAGTCGATTGTGTTGTTGTGGAGTGTATCATCATGAGCGTATGGTTTATTATGCATCACTTATGCATGTTAGTGTTCACATGTGGTCAAGTCTATAGTGATGTGGTTTTTGTTGTCATTGATGAGGTGATGGTATGTGTAGTTGATATGGTCGTGCATTAATGAATGGACTTTAGCTAGAATTATGGTTATATTCTTATATGCTTATTTATTATATTTATATATGTTGTCATGATTGTGTTATACATGTATTCTGATGACTTGTTGGTCTTATAGACAAAGTATCCTCCAGGAATTATGCTAAGGTACTTTGGCTTATTATAATTTGGTTTAGCTAACATCATATATCTTGTAGGAAGAATATCAAAGATGACTAGCAACATGGTAGACTATAGTTCTGGAGACTCCCCCAATAGATTGGATGAGTAGCGTGGTGTTGTGCACTCTTGTCATTTGGCAGACACACTGATAAGATTAAAGGTAGAAATAAGGAGTTGTAAAGAATACAATTATAGAATCTTACAGGCATAAGAGAAACAACCAAAGGTAAATGCAGTGATACTTTAGAGTTTGGGAGAATTGCAGTGAGAGGAACCCCTTCAGGTCAGACATGAAAATGAGGACAAAACTAATGGGGCAGATGGCAGTAGGTCTCATGCTGAGTACATGTCACATATAGTTGACATGATCATAGGTGGGATGTTCTTGGATACTATGGATACAAGAGGTGATGAACATAGGTACTATTATAGTTCTTGTTCTGATAGGCATGATGATCAGCATCACTATCATCCTTATACGATGAGTTATAGGGGATATTTGTTGGATGAGTTTAAGAAATAAAAGACACTTGCATTTGATGGAGATATGAAGAAACCACTAGATCCATAGGCATGGTTTCTTGGCGTGAGGATGTTCTTCATGTTTCATGATTATTAAAAGAACATGAAAGCCATAATAGCTACATTTAGTCTCTAAGAAAGAGAAGATATTTTGTGGCAAGATTTGAATAATTTCAAAGGGATTCATGAGGACTTTACTTGGATTGAATTCGAGGGACTATTCAAGAATAGGTACCTCTCAGAGAGATACTTTGATGATAGGGAGAAATAATTCTATGAGTTAAATATGGGATCGATGACAAATAAGGAGTACACAAGTAGGTTCTTAGAGCTGCTGATGCATGTGACTTACCTCAAGGAGGAGAAGGCCAAAATTCAGAGATTCATGAGTGGATTACTCATTGAATTCAAACACATTTAGCCTACATTATTGGAGGAGGAGGCCATCCGAAAGCTAAAGAATTGTTTTGAGTGATCAAAGTGAATATTTGAGACAAAGCAAGAATGGAAAGGTAATGCAAAGAATAAAGGAAAATGGGACAAGAAGCGAGCAAGACCTTGGGATGCAAGTAATAACAGAATAAAATTCCATCTAAGAAGTTCAATGCATCTCACAAAGGATAGGGACTTCGACCTGAGGAGAAGAACAAGGATGTAAGTTGGAAGCTCATAAAGTGTTAGACATGTGGCAAAGATAATAATAGGATACATTGTCCACAAAATTATGGTGGTGGACCATATATCTATACTACTCAATAGGCAATATAGTGGGATATGTTAGTTAGAGTATTCCTAGGTTCAATGTAGCATCATATAATTGATAGGAAAATCACCAGGAATCTATTAGTAAGATGGATGGTAAACTTGGTGATGAAGTTTTTTCTATTTTGATTGACCCTAGATCTAACTATAATTATGTTAATTCTAACCTAGTGGATATGTGTGGTTTAAATAAATAAGTGCGTGGAGAGTCTTCATTAGTGTAATTGGATACAAGTACAAAGAAGTGAGTTCATCATTGGGTCAGAGATTGTACATTTGATTTGACTGGTATGCCTACCTCAACAATTTTGAATGTATTCTTGTTAGGATCATACATTATGTTATTGGGCATGGATTAGTTGTACCTTCATGGAAACAAGGTGGATTGTTATGATAAATCCATTGAGTCATTGGATGACAATGGGGAACAAAGAGTTTTGCGAGGTAAGAAGAAAGAAACATTAGTTAGAATGGTGACAAATATGCAGGCCATGTGATGTCGCTACAAGCACTGTCTATTATTTGAAGTGAACATTTCTAGAGACAAAAGTAAGCAAGTTGTTGATACATATGTTTTGAGTAAGTTCCCAGTTCTACAAAAAATTTAGGATGTATTTCTTGCAAATATTTCAGAGTTTCCACCTCACACGGAAGTATACTTTTCTATTGGGTTGGTGTTAGGGGAATCTTTGGTATCAAAGCCACCTTACAAGATGAGAAATCCATAGTTGGTGGAGTTGAAGCTACATTCAAAGGAAATGTTGGACAAGGGATACATTAGGACAAGTTTATCACCATAGGGCGCACCAGTACTATTTGTGAAAAATAAGGATGGTACTCCCAGGTTATGCATTGACTAAAGACAGTTAGACAAAGTGACCATCAAGAACAGGTATCTGTTACTGATGATTGATGACTTGTTCACTCATTGGAATCGATCATTCATGTTCTCAAAGATTGATTTGAGATCCAGACATCATCATGTATGTATTAAAGAATAGGAAATCTACAAGACAACTTTCCAGAACATGTATGGGCATTATGATTTTGTTGTAGTTCCATTTGGTTTAACTAGTGCTCCAACTACCTTTATGTGCTTCATGAATAGTGCATTACGTCCATATTTGGACAAGTTTGTTATTTTGTTCATTGATGATATATTGGTATATTCTAAAAAAGAATAAGAGCATGTTGAGCCTTTAGTATATGTGTTGAGATTGTTGAGAGAGTACCAGTTGTATGCTAAGCTCAGCAAGTGCACTTTCTTTCAAATTAAGGTACACTACTTCAAAAATGTGGCTACCAAGGATGGATATTTGTTGGCCCAGAAAAAGTAAGATCTATCATGGAGTGGGTAGTTCCTACAAATGTAGATGAGGCAATATTTTTCATGGGGCTAATAGGTTATTACAGTAGGTTCATTAGGAATTTTTCGCAGAATGATTATCCCATCACATCATGACAGAGGAAAGGTAAGAGGTCTGAATGGACAGAGGAGTGTGAGGCTAGTTTTCAGTGGCTCAATTCATTGTGGATACATGTGCCCATGTTAATATTGTAGATCTAGACAAAGTTTGTAGTATGTACAAATGCTTACAAGAGAGGACTTCGTGGATTCTTTATGTAGGATGGACAAGAGGTATGTTATGAGTCACAGAAATTGAATGAGCATGAGTAGAATTATCAGAGACATGATCTTGAGTTGGTAATGCTCATACATGCATAAAAGATGCGGAGGCATTATATTCTTGGAATGAGGTTTGTAGTGATGCGTGATCATAGTGGGTTATAGTATCTATTTAACCAACCACATCTGAATGGTAGGTAAGCTCAGTGATTGGCCATGGTAAGTGATTTTCATTCCCATATTAGGTATATCAAAGGTAAACAGAACGGGGTGGAATATGATCTTAACAGGAAAATGGCAAATCACATAGTGGCTATCAGCTCCCATGAGACAGATTTACATCATAGGATCCTGCAAGTAGGTCAACAAGATGTCAAGTATATGGAGATTGTGCATAGGTTGCAAAAAACTTCACGTAGTGGTATAGGTATAGGTACAGGTACAAGTAATGGTATAGGTAGAGGTACAATTAGTGGTACATTCATAGGTAGAGGTAGTCATAAAGGTATTGGTACAAGTAGTGATATTTGTACAAGTGCTCGTAGTGGTACAGGTACAAGTACAAATGTAGGTGCATAGGGCATGGACTATCATCACACGATGGATGTATTGGTTAGATTTAGGGACAATATATATGTTCAAGTTAATAGTGAGATCAAGAAGGTAGTATTAAGGGAGTTTCACATGAAACCATATTCTGGTCACCCAGGTTAACAGATGACATTGACAGCTATGAAGAAACTCTATTATTGGTCGAATTTAAGGAAGGGCATAGAAGATCAAGAATGTAGTATTGAGGGAGTTTCACATGAAACCATATTCTGGTCACTCAGGTTAACAGATGACATTGACAACGATGAAGAAACTCTATTATTGGTTGAATTTGAGGAAGGGGATAGAAGAGTTTATGGCTCAATGTTTGGACTATCAGAAATGAAAGTGGGAAGCATATCTTCCACTGGTAGAGTTCTCTTACAACAATGGGTATCAGGAATATTTTGAGACGAGTCCATTTGAGGTATTATATGGGAAGAATTGCAATACTCCCATCAGTTGGAATGATCCAGTTAACAAGGTGTTGATTGGACTAGACACGTTGGCAAACATGGAACATGAAATGTAGGTAATCAAGAAGAATTTGAGAACAACCCCAAGACTCGTAGAAAAGTTATTAAAATCAGAATAGATTGTTCAAGGATTTCCAACTTTGGGAGCATGTTTACTTACACATCAAACCAAAGAATAGCCCCTTGTGAATTGGATCATGTCCCACGTTGGCACCTTGGTTTTGTGAACCTTTCAAGATTATTGAAGGTATTGGGCTAGTAGCCGATCAGCTTGTAATTCCTCCAATAGTGGAATTACATGATGTTTTCCATGTCTCGTTGCTTAAGAAATATGTTAAGGATGTTGATCATGTGATTGACTGGATTGTATTACATGATGATCTAGAAGGACACTTTCAGTCGAAACCGTAGTGCATTTTCTCGAGAAATATGCTCATGCTCTAGAATTGAGCAATCAAGTAGGTTAAAGTACAATGGAAACACTCTAGACCCGATGAAGCTACATGGGAGATGGTGCATCAAGTTTGGGCTATGTATCCTTCCATATTCACTAGTTAAGTGGATGTTTTGGTATATGTCTTTGGTATATGCTTTGGTCGATGTTTTGGTGATGTTTGGTATATGTGCATGTGTATATGGATGTAAATACCAACATAAGCTATGTTATAAAGCTTCAATAAGAGGTATGGGTGTCATGTCATTATCATGTTATACTTTTTATGTTTTCATGTTGGTTTGTTTCTCAACAGGATGATCGTTATACATAATGCAACTATCTAAGTTATAAAGTCCCATGGGCAGTATGTTTTGCTTAAAATAGCCTTGTTGGTTGTAGGTGTTGTTGAGGACCGAGGATGGTGTTCCCCCAAGGGCTCCAGAGGGTTTTGTAACAAGCCTCGTAAAAATTCCATGTACTAAAAGTTAATAAAGGAAATATAATAAAAAATGTTGATGGGACACTTATTCCAAGATGAATGTTGGGAAAAAACATAGTGATGGGGATCAATTGTGATTGATCAATGGCTAAGGAAACTGGAAAAGGAAATGGAAAAGAATTTGTAAAGGAAAAATGACATTTTTGCATATCTATTTTTTAAAATAATGGAAATTAGGATAAAAGGAAGGTGAAAGGACATAGGTTGCATGTGAGGAGGAAAATGAAGGAAAATAATGGAAAATGAAGAAAATAGAGGCCTCATTAATGAAAGGTCTTATGAGGATCAGTTCGTAAACTTTTGTCAATTCTGTTTTGGATTTCGCTCTCTATTCTCTCTCTCATACTCTTAGAGACTTAACATTTTATTGTATCACTCTTGGAGAGTGTGGCATACATGAAGTTTTGGAGAAACAAGGTAAAGGAAAAGTAGGAAAGTGTAAGAGGACATTAGGATCAACAACTACAATCATTTTTTATTATAGGTACCTAGTTGCATGTATGTTTTCCTCAGTAGTTTTTGCATGTATGACATATGCATGTGTTCTATTGGTCATGATCTATCATTGGCATGGAGGATTGCCTAAATTGATATTGGATTTTCCTAGCCTTTCCATTTCCTTGATAACCATGGTGTTGTGGGTTCATTTGTTTATTTTTCTAGTTTCTTCTAATGTTTCCTTTGGCTTGGGTTGAGTTACTAGTTCCTGGAAGCCCTAGTTGGATAAACACTCTAGAATCCATATAACATCTTAGTTTGAGTTACCAGTCCTGAAAGCGTTGGTTGGAAAAATGCTCTAAAAACCCTTGGTGGTCTGAGTTACTAGTCCTAGAAGCCATGGTTTAACAAATTATTTGGAAGCCTCGATTAAGTTTTGCTTTGAGTTACTAGGCCTAGAATTATTGGTTGGAACAAATGCTCTGGAACCCTAGAAGGCTTAGATAGATACCAAGATGATGATGGTTTTGTGATGTTTGGCAGTGAGGTGGAACCATTGTTTGATGGGTTGAGGTGGTTTGGCCTATGGAAGCCCTCAATGGTTTTGGATTGATGTGCTTTAGGAGTTCCCACATCCATGCTTGGAGTATGACATCTAGGTGACTGTCTGAATAGAGTTTTTTCTTAGCCATGTCTACGTTTAGGTGGTTCATAGAATTTCCACAACTAGTTTTCCTCTGCATCATTAATATGAGTTTATTTCTCCCTGTTTCTTCATGAGTATTATATTGGTTTATATGTGGATGATATGGTTGTGATTTCCTTGGTATTTATGTTTCAATTATGAGGGTTATGAACATGTATTATGATAGTTCCTATGTATGACTCTCATCATGTTTTTACTTGTAAATGAATGAACAATGTATCTATTCCCTAATGGATGAAAGTCCATCTAATGTGATGAGGCATCAATGTTTCTTACCGATTCTTATATGAGTATGAGACCCCTATGCTCATATTTATAGTTTGAACCTATAGATTACATATTTGTGACATCTTTTAGGAAATGTCTATCATGGTTAGTAGGGGTCTAGTCTAGTCCTTGATCAACTAATTACGTCTGTATCATCATTCTATGGTTATTTTTCAGTTGTTGAGAGTGTCATTGAGTTATCGACAATGACCTAGGCTTTGGGCTTGAAAAGGTGGCTCAAATCACAGAGACAAAGGAAGAGCACTGGGAAGAAAATTCTCTAGATACATGCATACACATGTTGTGGGAGTGCATGGATACTCATGGATGCATTCTTATCTATATCAAACGAGTGTTCAAGGATTTAGTGGTCTAAAACTTCAGTTGGTTTCAAGGACTAGTTACCTGAGTGGTTGGAATGGCTCCTAGGAGTTTTGTTGCTGATGTGGAGGATCTATGTGGTATGTTTGTGTTGATTCCACTTCCTTAAGATAATCTAGGAGGTATCATCTCATTATAGTGGCATATCATCACATATTTACTCCAGTTGTCTGGTTACTTTGGTAGATGTGGAATGAGACTGTCACAAAGGAGACTCGATCTTATGGTGAAGAAGCAGAAAAGGAGCTAGCGAAAGGATCTTATGCTAAGAGAAATGGAACTGTTAGTATCGGTAATTAAATTTGATAGATAATTCAAATCAACCGTAGATAAAAGTAACAGGCATACTATTGAATTGGGTAAAAAGTGAGAATGATAATATATGCAGAGAAACTCATTTTAACTTGTAAAAAATGGTTATCGAGGTTAGATAACTTGGAGATATGTCCAAACTATTGAGATGAATAGGAAAAAGGTAAAGAAATAAGGCTTCATGTACAAATTCAAAAAATAAACAAACACAAAGTTAGTAACAATGAAATCCATAAAATCATGCCTAATCAAGGAGAATCGAAACAAGTTTTTGAGACTGAGCTTCTAGTGTAGCTAGGTGTTCTTATGTTGTTTTTATGAAAACAAATAAATTTTGAAGGTGTTTTTCTATTAGTGATGAGATATATTTAAAGGTGATGGCAGTTGAGATATTCACTTATTTTGTAAAAAAAAGACAATCATTGATCTTAATGTCAAAATGGGTGAAAGGCCGAGTAGTTAGTGTTAAAGAATTTTGTAGATTGTTTATTAGGACTTTGTTCTCTTTCAAGTGGGTGTTGGAGAATATTTGTTGTTGTATGTCCACTCAGTTGTACATGATAATTTAGGGAATTTCAGCTTCCATGTTGATTGTAGCCAGAGAATTTATAACAACAAGTTGTAGCTTGCTTTATCAATGAATTGAAGAGAGGTTTTGAAAGTTACTTGTTCTTGTGTGTTGCATTTCGATTGTTCGAATTAATTCCTTTTATGTTGATTTAATTTATTACTAATGTATTTAATAATGAAACAAGGTAAAATAAATTTTAATTTGGTAAAATTGCTACAATATTGATTCACCCCCCATTCTTAGCATTGTCTCGGTTTCCAACAAACCCACTATTAAGACAAGATATTACCAAGAAATTTACCCTTAGTCATAGTGAAGAATGACTTACAGGTATTTAAGGATAAGCCAAACATACGACATTTCTATATTATCGCTTAAATATTCTCTAAGTGTCAGCAATCATACCATGACAAAATTGTTATCTCATCTAGATATATTATGATAAAACGATATTTTTCTTGTCTAAAAGTGATATCAATAGACCTATAGGATGTGTCTATAGTGTTCATTAACCAAAAATTCATCTTCTCATACAAAAATTCCCCCCATGGAGTTGTAAAGGTTGTCTTATAGTTACCAACCTTATGGATAGCAATTTGATTACAACTACAAAATTCATCCATCATGGAAATCCCATCAGATCGTACTACCCTTTGAAGGATATAGTTCATTTCTAGTAGAGGGAAATTATATTTTAAAGAATCTCTAGTTCAATTTGAGAAATCTACAGAAAGTCTAATCTCACCATTTTTATTTATGATTGCTAGAAAAATAGCTAGCATATCAAAGTAACTTAGCAGTGCTATTATTTTTTCATCGAGCAATTTTTTGATCTCCTATTCTGTAGGAGGTATTTAGGGATTTACCTATCTAGGTTTCTCCCTAAAGGGTTTAACCCCTTCCTTTAAAGGTACCATACATTCTATAATTTTCCTGTGCAAAGTTTTCAAATCCTTTTGAGTCTAGGTAAAAACATCAATCTACTATTTGAAAATAGCTATATATTAGCCTTTAATTTCCCTAAGAAGAAATTTGGACAGATGGATAAGCTTATGATTCTATTGCATCCATACACAAATTGGTTTCGCTTATATATTGATAGGTTTTAGCATAGGAAAAACTATTGCATCTTCCTAGTCAATTTTTTTCAAGAGGAATCAATCCTTCAGGAATGTAATTATTCTTCAGTTGTATTACCTCTTTCTTTCCTATTTTTCCTTTAAAAATTAAAGAATCATGGTTTTCTAAGTTATCATCATCACCTTATATGCATAAATCTGAAAATTGCCCCATCATTTCAAAGAATTTTCTAATTTCCTAGTCATCTTTGATGACATTTGAATATTTTACATTGTTAGAGATATAAGTATGGTAAAGGATCTCAATTTCATATTCTGCCTTAGTTTGATGTGGGGGAAGAAATGTCGTAGTTGTAATAGAAATGTGACAACTGAATTGATTTTTCTCTCTTGATGTAGTTGTAAAATTCATGGCTGAGAATAAATTTTTGATTAGGTCTCAAACTTAATTTTGACAAACGCTAAGTCTTAGGTGCTTCATATAACATTTTTTTGTAAATTGTTTAATTATAGGATCCAAGTCACCAAAAATTGAAAGATTTTAAGCGATCATTTTTTGGCTTGTTGCAAGCACTAAAACCAAGGCTTCATAATCAACTAGATTATTCATCGTTTCAATATTTAATTTAAATGGAAATGTAACGTTCTCCTTGCAAAGGGAGACATAAACCACCCCTATGCCATGTCCATTTTGAGAGGAGCCACCATTAAAAAAAATATTCCAGATTAAATTTGCATCTTGTACAATTTCATTCGTTTTTTATTTTCTATTTACAAGGTATTTTTCTTCATTTATTATGGTTAATAGAAAATTTCTTAACTTATCATCAAAGTCATACACATGAACATTATTCAGATTATTCTTAGAGCTCATAGTGTAAGCCAATTGCCAACCTTTATAAATCATTTTGTGCCACCTCTACAAATATGTATAGCTTCGTATGACAGGTAAAGCTAGAGAGAACCTCCTAGCTTGAATACATAAGATCAATATAAGACAATCTCATAGTTGTTTTGAGCATTAACCTCTACTACAACCATAACTACATTTTTCACTAACACTTGCGCTTGGACAAACACTAGATATTTTATCATACCAAGGAATCTACTCTTTGGGAATCAAAATAGTTTAAATCTATATAATCTTAGGTGATATCTAATACCAAAGCATCCATAATTTATTTTTTAATAAGTTTATGATATGTTATGGAATCTAGAATACATTTACACAACGTGAAGACATGGATTTTTTTTACTAATATAGAAGGGAGGTACTAGGGTATATTCCTTTTCAATTTGAGGACTGATGGTAATTTTAGGAGCATCTTTTTGTATATAAATAATATTCGTTGCCAATACCTGATATTATTGATATATGACCATTTGAATAATTTTTTTAACTTCCTCTTTGTATATTGGCATTCTTAGAATTTATTTCAATCGTACGTTAATTTTTACTTTAGTTAATTCATGATGAAAACCAAAACTTTGATTATTTTATGGGATTTTGTTTGCCTACTAAGGATCCTTAGGGTTTTATCCTTTATTATGAATATTATCTCTAGGAGAGAGTTTTTTAATTCGGTTTTTTTATGTCTTCGGAAATATTTTCCTTTTTCTCCATATCTAGGCCTCAAGTCATATTTATGCGAAATTTGGGCCTCTAAATGATAAAAAAAAATTCAAGGTGTGAGTCCCAATGTGTTCTTAATATTACATTGGATAGTATTGATCTTTATACTAATCAAGAAAATTTATTTTGGGGCACTCTGCATCAGGAATCATGATTTGACTAGCTACATCATCCTTGTATTCTCCTAGTAAATTTACATGTTCCACAAAGCAAGTTGAATCTAGGAGTTTCCTATTGTTGACCTCCTTGTGAAATTTGCGGATTGAAGGGCCAATAGTAGGGTCCTATTGACAGTGCTTGAAATACATCAACCAAGGGTGTCTCCTCGATGTGAAATCCCAATTTGACCTCACATCATTTCGAATAGGAGCCCCATCCGAGATATAAGTCCATCTGCCACATATTCTTATAGGTTTTCCTTGGCTACAAAGTTAAGAAGAAGAGATACATGCACAAGTAATATTGGATCAAAAAATGAGTATTCCTCATGAGTGTTTGGTTGTATTTGTGTCAAGATTCTTCTACTGCAAAGGGAAATGAAATTGAGCCTGTAGGTGAGAGGTAATAAGACCACCCTAGTAGAGACACACACACAAAAAATGTATGTTTCACATCTAGTGGAATATCTGACAAAGATGCGATGGTCATTCCAACCATTATAAAAAAAAAAAATTATGATATCCAACATAATTGTCGAAAAAGATGTGATAGTTATATAAACTATTAAAGCACAATATTAATTAGATACAGACCACAATAACCAAAATAGTTCAATTACTTTAGTACGGGTTAAAGGAAACATGAACCATAAATATTCACACAACAGTCTTACAAATATTCAGAATCCATGAATGAAAATGTGTCGTCCACTAGGCTTCAAGTATTCTCTAAAAGTCATAAGGCACATGTATACAACGAACAACACTAGCCGCAATAGTGGAGCATTGGAGCAACTCCTTGCTCCGAAAAAGAACTATATTGTCTATCAAATTCCTTAATAGAACATCTAAGTTGAAAATTCCTTTGCATGAACAATGAGTGTGTATATATAACAAATGGGGTGATCCTTCACCCTCCTTATGACTCTTAGACTACCTTGATGATTTTTTGTCTTCTCATGACTTTTTGACTTCCTACATTACTCTTCAAATTACATAGATGACTCTTGGACTTTCACTTCACATTACATTTTACAATATAGAATTACATAATCCATGAATGATGTGGCAAATTATGACTTGTGACTAGACATGACATGATGCTGATTACATGGATTGCATGATGGTGTGGAAGTGAGAAGTTATCCTTCTTACTGCTTATTGCTCTCTATCTTTAATAAAAGATGTATTTAATGCTTCTTCTTCATGACATATATTCTTTGTTATTCATATATACCCTCCAAAGGGTCATGAATCATATGGAGCTTCCATGTTGTCCTCATCTTTTGTCTTCTATTGTAATACATTGTTCCTTCATCTTATTTTTTGATGATCATCTTATCTCCTCTACTCAGTAGGTGTGATCTATCATGGAATCCTTCTCCATCTCCTTATTTATCATCTTTCCATATCATGAAAGAGCTCTTGCATCTACAATCCACTCATGACAATACAACATCACTCTGATAAACCCCTAGTCTATGAGGTTGCATGATAATCCACTAACTAAGCTAGAATGGAGTGGTAGGCCAAGGGGTACGCTCATTGACTACACATTTGTGAAAATAAGGAATTCAAGGGTTAGGATTGAGCCTTGAGACTGTGTAATGTTTAGTTCAGGCTTGGACTGAGCAAAAATATTTACCAATTGGGAAGCTCGGGGAGCTAGGTTGAGGGCTTAAACACTAATTTTACCCATTGTGTAGTTGTGGAAGATATAGGAGCCTAGGTGATTGCACAATTGAACATTTAAAGAGCTTAGGTCTAAATATTTAGCCTTGAGACTACACAATGCATAGTTCATGCTATAATGTTTAGGAAGATTACATAATTAAGAGGCCAAGTGAGTCAATCTGCAGGGATTTTGCACTGTTTTTTCAACTACATAGTTTTTAGAGGCAAAACAAACCTCGTGATTGTGTAGTTGTGTATTTCAACATCTCATTGTTTGTGTTTGAGCTGAGAGACTATGTAGTGCACTATTGGGGCTAGGATAGAGGGTTGAATTGTGCAATTTTGAAGGTGAAGGCTTGTGCTTGAGCACTAAAACTATGCAATGCATAGTATTAGAAGGTAGGAACTATGAATTGTGTAGTGTCAAGAGCCATTATTTTAGCTTGAAGTCTACGACTATGTAATGTAAATTTCAGCAACACTGAATGATGCTAAGTTGCTGGGAGTTTTCTAAAATTTGACTAAGTGTGGGATGAGTGAAACTGATGTGAATAATGATAGAAATTGACTATGATCACACACTTAGAGTGATTTATGACACAAAATATATCATATGGAACATGTCAACAACATACTTCCCTTAGTGTGACAACCTTTACAATAACTTATGACATGTGAGACACTAAAGATACACTTTGCGATGACCCTGCCGAAACTTGTGTGACAATGCTTAAAAATTTGGAAATGAGTTTGATGGAGGTTTACATGGTAACACAAACTAATTTACAGAAGGGGAACCTATTGAAACCACCAAAACAAGCTTATTTACATTGTGCGATAGTTAACATGTTAGAAGATGACAACTTCTAAAGTGCGAGCGACACTTGCGATATGTGAATGCCAATGAAGGTAACACATTCCACGGAGAAGATAACATGAAAAATACACTAAATAGAGTGAAATAAATCAAAAGTGACAACCAAGAACATGAAAATCACACGCACAAAAACAAAGGTGCATGAAAGCGACATTTTGCAAACATCAGCAAAATAGAGGTACAAACGAAGATAGAAGTGAGAAATTATTGATGTCAGTGCTCAGTAACTATTCACATGGACTGGACATTGCATAGGAATAGTCTTGATGGACCATTCTATGCTTGCTCAAGATTTCATAAAAGAATTCACTCATGAAATTGTTGACGACTGAGCATGCGTGATCAAGTACCCTCAACACTTCCAATCGAAGAAGGGAGATCAAAAGAATCAAGTAACCAAGAAGTGACTTGGTGAAAACGCTTGGAAACAAACTAGTAGAAATCCAACTTCTTTATCTTGGTTAATTATTTCATGGAGGGTCTATCTCTTCAAGAAGTAAGTATTCATCATTTTGATTACCATGTATTCCCCACTTACCTCGTGCATAAATATAGTACCCTTTATTCCTTTACTACATTAAAAATAGAGATAAGATGAGTGATCACATAATGTTTTGAATTGGGATATGATAATGAAGTTCATGAGCTTTCGATTTCAAAATATAGTTTTTCATCTCTAGTGTTGCTCCCTTGTCAAGAGACCTAGAGAGTAACCTAGCAGAGTCATTATAGGAACACAAACATTGCACCACTAGTAACGAGCTAGGACAATACCCCGATGGAGTTACTTACTTCACCTCTCTGCACAGGAAGCCTTTCTCTTATTTCACCTTTATTTATGTTTTTAAATAGGATTGTACATAGGAATTTATTTATTTATGAGAGGAAGAGGGATCCAAAATTATTGAGAGCATGAGAGGTTGTTCCTCCAGAGAATCATATAGATACCTCTAATTTAGGTTTGCTTGATTTTCTCTTATCCTTCTCTACTTGATTGGGTCAACCTAAAAACAACGAAACAAAAAAACTAGGCATAGGGATTAGCTTTCACGAATAGACAAGGACATCATGGTTTAACACAAATATTTCCTAACACAAGGATCATATTTTGTGTTGGAACATCATAAACTAAAACATGTAACCAAGACAAGGAAGAAGGACATAGAGGTAGCCAAATGTTGCGGCGTCATAAAGTTGTTTTATATTTTTCCACATTTCCTTTTGAGTTAACATAGCATTTTCATTCAAGGTCTCTCAAAATGAAAGGAAAGAATTGCACAACAAAGGAACAAAACTATAAGACAAGGCAAAAAGTGGCTAAACCAAAACATGATGCAAAACTAGAACCATAAAAGAAAAGACAAACTATAGGAAATGAATGCATGTTGAATGTGCAAGTAAACTAAAATGCAACTAGACCTACTCCTAACCTAATCAACCAGAAGGTTGAGGTCAAATATAATGGAATTTCCAATGTAGCCACCACAATTCTTCCATCTTACAAACACAAAGATGCGATCAATTAAAAAATATATAAAACAATGCAGATTGGAAAAGATAAGAGCTTGTATAACTTGAACAAAAAATTGAAGTTCTTTCCTATGAATAGAAAGATATGCCATAATTACTACTTTTAACCAATTCAAATTGTTACCTTTCCGATGAAAATCATAGCTAAGAAAACCTTGAAAATGTCTTGTGAATGCAACTTCATCTATTTCATCCCTTTTAGAAAGCATGAGAAAAGACCAAAACTTGTTATTAGGAAAATGGGTTTCTAGGTAAGATTTTTTTGGGCAATGATGGATAGGATCGTGAAACTTGAAATAGTTTTCTTGAGAATTATGAAATCTCTAAAAAGATGAATTTTCAACTAAAAAAATTGTATCAGTATGTGAACCTTGTGAGACACAATTGATCTGATCATATTTAGTTGGCTTCTCAAGACAGTAAGGGCCCGACATGACCATCAGCTAAGGCTGAAGTTCCTTAATCATTTGACAAGTACCTAAACAATGAGATGTCAAACCAGGAATATCAAAGGATGTAAAATAACTATCTTTGGATGTGATGAGAAATGGTAAGTTGAATTATAGTCATGAGAGACAAAATAATGATCGGATGGATTGATTAAAACATGAGATTCCCAATTTGTAATTAAAATAGATATATCAAAATGAAAATATGTGAAAATGATCAGAATAAGAGAACCAACTTCCTTGCATGTCGGATGTGGAAAACCATTTTCCTACAGCTGGTGACAAAATATACAAGCATCATAATCATTGAAATAATTTAAAAGGAATGGCATCACAACAAACACATGAGACTAGTTAGGACATAGTGAATGGCAAAGATTTTGATTCATGAAATAACTTGTACATTCACAATAACTCATGAATTGGTTATCACTGAAGGGAATTTTTGGTGTGATGAAGCGAAAGACTTGCAATATAACATTCACAAGAGAAACCAAGAGATGAATATTAAGAAATGAATCTGATAGGCATGATTACTTCGACCAAAGATATTCTTTGAAATGATCAACCTCACAATTCCACGACTTAATGAGAGAAACATATTCCAAACCTGTGTTCGATGCAAAATTCTTTCATGAATATTTTTTAATCAAATAATATTCCTCAACCTTATCAGAAGTAAAATATTGAAAAATTTATAGATTACATCCATAACACCAAACATATTTCAGAAATAAATTTGCATCTAGTGAAACCATGCAAAGAGAAGGATTGAGTGAGAGAAATTAGATCTAGCTTAGTTCAGGGGCTCACCAGTGTCACAAGATCCTAACATAACCATCAATGAAATTTTAAGTGTCTCGACTTCCTAACAAGTCCTAGAACATTTACAAATTTTAAAATGGAAATTTGAAGATTGAAATAAGTCATGCATTGTGTGATGGTAGCTACTGCCACGGGTTCAATATGACCACTACTCACTAGATGAAAGAAATCTCTATCACTTATTTCACCATATTTCTCAACTTCAACAACCAGATTACTCAAAATGAAATATTCTTCTGATCGCAAATTTGAATATGTATGAATTGGATAAATTTCATGAGGAAGATAATTTGAAGAGTTATCTTCATGCAAGATAAGAGTACCCAATGATTTTATTTTTTTCATTTTCATCATGGAAAAGCTCACCACCTTGTGTTGACTAAAAATTTAATTCATCAGATGAAGAACTTGAAGAGCATGGAGTATCTCCATCACAAGTAGATGAATTACAAATAGTAGAGCACAAGGTATAGTGAGATGAAGCAGAAGTTTTAATAAAAGTATCTTATTTGACGAAATCAAATATTATATCTAAATTAAAATATTCATGAGAAACTAAATATCAACTTGTGCACTTAGGCATTCGTCATCAATTAAATTTAAAAAATTATCACTGTCGGAATGATTGTTTCCCAAGGCTACATATTGATTTAAAGAATTGATTGCATTTGATTCACTAATGAGATTAGGAGATTGAAAATAATCCAAGAATGGAAGCACATCATCTTCACATGGAGGATTTTGAAAAAGATAATAAAGATTGAAAGCATCTTCACCTTCTTTCTCCTCTACCTGTGTAATATGACTACCTTGTATCTAATCGCAATTTGAACCAACAACTTGAAAACCAAGAGAGTGTAAAAAAAATACCTAGTGGAGGAGATTGATCAAGTGAATCATGGTATAAACAATTCATGGCATGTAGATGATAGAGGATAACATAAACATTGATCAGATTCAAGGCTAGAGTTATGAATAGTGACATCATCTTTCAGAATGGAGTTAGTCTTCACTATGGACTTCATGAGTAATTCTAGGATTTCCTCCATTGAATATGAATCATGAAAAGCGGAAGGATGATGAGAAGATGTATTAGGAATTTGATGTAATAATTTTCCAACTTTATTGTCATCAAAATTAGGCACCCTCAGTAGAAATACAAAAAGTGGAGGACAAAGAACCAAAGAAGTAGTAGGTCCCTCCTCTAACAATTGAGGTGTCTCATGATTTACAAGAGTTGGGGAATTGAAAGCATGAGGGGGTTTACATTCACCGTGCAAGGAGATATGACTGAAATGCAGAAACTTTCATTTCAAGTAATCCCAATCTGCATCTTCTTTAGGAAATTCACAACAAAGGTGAAGGAATCGATGAGGGAAATGCTCAATTGCTTCAATTGTCTTCATTCTTAACTAATTAATTATTTTAGGAACATATTGTAATCATATATATTGAATGCTTGATAAATATCCTAAGGAAATGATGAAAGGAATGGATGGAAGCAGGTGGTAATGTATGACCTCATCAATTAACATGACCTTCAATGGTGAGGAAGAAATCCGCACAAGGAAAATCATCATCATTGTTTTCATAACATTCAGAGCATTTAAGAAAATTAGAAGTGTGCTCAATTATCGGTGTTCCATCCTCACCATTAAAATTCAATTGAGACAAGTGATAAATAGGCTGATTAGGGATTAAGAATTTACCATGGGATAGGTTGGAAAATCACCACAATTTATGATTTTAGGATGATCTGTTTATGATAAGAGATTCAAAATTGACTCAAGAGGCATAAATTGTCATGTGGTCCTCCTTCTAGTGCCATTTTATTGAGGGTAACGGAAATACGAAAATGATGGGCTTCTCCCCGATGTGAAGTCCTAATCAGACCTCACACCATTTGGAATAGGATCTACATCCAAGGTATCAATCTAACCACCATATATTCATATAGGTTTTCCTTTGCTACGAAGTTCAGCACAATAGAGTTATGCATAGGCAATCTCGGATCAGTAAGTGAGTATTCTTGGTGAGTGTTAATTTGATGTGTGTAAATATTCTTCTACTATGGAGGGGAATGAAACTGAGCCTTTAGGAGAGAGGTGATATTACGACCCTAGTAGAGACACACACATAGAAAATATTCATCTAACATCAAGTGAAATAGTCCACAAAGATGTAACGTCATTGCAACCATTATAAAGAATAAAGATATCGCTAACATCCAACAAAATAGTCCACAAATATATGAGAATTATCAAAACCATTAGAACACATTCTCAATTAAATAAGCACTAGAATAACGAAAATATTTCAACTACTTTAGTAGAGGTGAAAGAAAACATGGACCATAAATATTCACAGAACAGTCTTACAAATATTAACAACCCATGCATGAAAACATGTCAGGCACCATGCTTCAAGTATTAAGTAAAAGTCACAAGATACATGTATACAACAAATAATATTATCCCCAACAGTAAGGTGGTTGAACCACTCCTTACTCCCCAAAATAACTAGCTTGTCTCTCTATTGCATTGTGGGAGGATTGAAGATGAAAAGTCCTTTGCATGAACAATGGGGGTGAATATATAACAAATGGGGTGATCCTTCACATTCCGTATGAGTCTTGAACTACCATCATGACTATTTTACTTCTCATGACTTTTCCACCTCCTACATGACTCTACCCATTACATAGATGACTCTTGGAGGTTTACTTCATGTTACCTTTTCCAATATAGAACTACATAATCCACAAATGATGTGGCACATAATGACTCATGAGAAGACATGACATGACACTGATGACATGGACTGCATGATGACGTTGAAATGCCAAGTTGTCCTTGTTGTTGCTTCTTTATTTATCTCTTCAATAAGAGATATATCTAATGCTTCATATTCATGATAGATATGATTTGTTCTTCATAACCACCCTCCAAAGGGTTGTGAATCAGATGGAGACTTCATGCGGTTATGATCTTTAGTCTTCTATTGTAATCTAGTGTTCATTCATCTTCTTCTAGGATGATCATATTATCTCCTCCACAACTTAGGTATATTCTATCATGTCCTCATTCTCCATCTCCTTCTTCATCATCTTCCCATATCTTGATAGAGTTCCTACATTTTCCATCCACTCATGACAAGACAACAATAGTTTGATAAAACCCTAGTCAAAGAAGCTACATGTTGATCGACTGACTAAGGCAAAACTGGGTTGTATTCTAAGGGAGAGGCTCATTGAATATGTAGTTACAAAACTCAAGCAGTCAAGGATCAGGCTTGAGCCTTTAGACTCCGTAATGCATAGTTTAGGCTTGGACTGAGAAAAAAGATTACGGAGTTAGGAAGCATAGGGAGCTAGGCCAAGTGCTTGAACACTGATTTTCCCCATTGCATAGATTTTGAAGACAAATAATCCCAAGTGATTACATAGTTTAAGAGATCAAGGTTGAGGCTTGAGACTTGAGACTACGCAGTTCATAGTCTAGGCTGGACTGTGTAGGAAAATTTCATAGTTTGGAGGCTTAGTGAGACAGGTTGCAAGGTTTTGCATTGTTTCTGTCAACTGTACAATTTTTGGATGTAGAGAGGAAATGGAGATAGCACAACTATGAATTTAAATAACTCATAGTTTGGGATTGACCTCAAAGACTGCATAGTGCATAGTTACATCCATGATAGAGGGTTGAATTGGTAAATTTTAGAGGCCAAGGATTGGGCTTGAGAACTAAAACTCTGCAATGTGTAGTCTTGGAAGGCAAGAACTGTGCATTACAATATTTCAATAGGTAGGGTTTCATATCGAAGGCTCGGACTACACAATTCATAGTTCAGGAAGGCTGGATGAGGCTAAGTGGCTGGGAATTTTCAAAAATTTGGATAAGTGTAGGATTAATGAAGCTTATGCTAATAGTGATAGGACTTAACTATGATCACATACTTAGGGTGATTGATGACACAACATATGTTAAGTACCTAAATTAATAGTGTAAACCCTTATTGTTATTAGTGAAACCCCACTATTATATTGTTGTGCCCATGTAGTCCCCATATTAATAGTGTAAACCATTATTGTTATGTCAACTCTTATTATATTATGACCCCTTGGACTCCTATATATAGAATGAAGGTCTTATCATTTGTAGCATCGAAGAATTTCTCATTTGTGTAATGTAAAGGAGGTTTTACCCTCAAAGAAGCTAGTTTTCATGTCATTAATCTTTTTATATCTCTTTGTGAGCTAGTTTCATAACATTTGGTATCAGAGCTTTAGATTCTAGGGTTTCACCACTCTAAACGGATCTTCGTGGAATTTTCGCTATAAAGTTTTCTCTAAGAAGTTTCATAAGATAGAAAAAAAAATACATTTGAACCGAATGTGTTCTAAACCTTGCATCTGAATTTTAGAGCTTGTCTCACTATAGTTTGGAGATATGATCTAAGGAAGTTAGGGTTTTGGCAATCTCCATAATTCCATCTGAAACATTGGATCATGGAATTTTCACTATAATTTGTTTTCTACGAAGGTTCAGACTCTAAAATTAAAACCCATTTGAGCCGAAATCTTAGTGAAGCCTAAGCCTGACTTCCGATCTTGTTCGCTATATTGTCAAAGATACAGTCCAAGGCATTTATGTTTTTGCAGGCTCACAAATTAAATTCGAAATAGGTGACCTTGGGAAAATCATCATAACTTTCTCTTTAATCATCATATTGAAATTTCATAAGAAGCTACTGAAACAGGAGAGACTGTAGTTTTATGTATATTGTTTTCAAGTCCAAAGGTCAAAACAGTGACACGTGGCAAGTCCTATAAGTTCGCTCTACTCAACTAGTCTATAATCAAGTCATCATAGTATATTTCGCATAACTCTTTATTGAAGAATACAATATTGATAAGATATTTGGGGTTAGAAATAGGACTCATAGGGTTACCATAGGCCAAAACTATAGAACATGAAGATCTGAAATTACTGAGTTATAGTCATCTAAATGTTGAGCTCCTCAAAGCAAGAAAAATATTGACTCAAATAAGGAAAATAGAAACACCTAGTAAGCAAAATTGGATGGATGATTTGAACAATGCGATCGATGCTAAGATAAATAGTTTTATATGCACCATGGAAGTAGATTTGAAGAAAGACATGGAATATTTGAAGTGATACATGGAATGTTTGAAGGAAGGTGGGAGAAAGCTCCTACAAGAAAGGCCTCATAAAGAGAAAAAGGTAGTAGACGAAACTCATGATGAGAAAAAAATAAATTTTAATGATGATTTCATAGAATCTAACATTTGATCGAAGTCACACCATATTCCAAAGACCGATACAAGGAGTTTTGATGGAAAGGATCCCATAACATGTATACAACAGATGGAGAGTATTTTGATCTACATAATGTGCAACTATTACAAAAGGTACATATTGCATCTTTATATTTAGACCTGAATAAATAATTATCATATAAAGGACTTTTCTCTCATAAACTACTTGTCACTTGGTCAATTTTCATGGAGGAAATTATAACACATTATGAGGATACAAAGAGAAACACCTTCTCTAGCCAATTGATAAATATCAAACAAAAGAGTTCAATGGCAGAGCACATTGAGGACTTCCAAAAACTAAATATAAAGGTAAATGGTATTCCAAATAAGTAGAGGATTGATGTCCTCATAGGGACTATAAAGGATAACATTCAACATGAGGTTCGTCTTTGGGAAACTGATTCATTGGAGAAGGCATTCAAGATGGAAAGAAAAATTGAAAGCAAAATTATGGCAATAAGAAATCCTACCACTCACAGTTATAAATATGGAAGTGTTGTTTTTCCTAGCCTTCCACAACCTACAGGGTTGACATCACAGCAATTAGAAGAAAAAGGAGGAAATGGCCCTTGTTACAATTGTAATGGAAAATACATTGAAGGTCGTAAGTGTGCTGAGAAGAAATTATTTTACATTGATTGTGAAGAGGAGGAAGAAAAAGATCAAGAAACTTCAAAAGAAGAAGATATACACCAGGAACCCACCCCAGAGAAACGAGAAATGAATCCGTCCATAACATGTAATGGATTGGTAGGAATTACCACTCCTCAAATTCTCAAGATAGAAGGAAATATCAAGAAGAAAAATCACAACCTCACTTTCACATAGAATCAAATGAAACAATAGATAGATCAACATCACAACAAAATAAGTTTTGATTTAGGAGACTAGGTATTTTTTACAAAAACAACCATACAAAGAAATGTAGCTCAAGCAAGCTAAGAATGATAACCAATTATCATCAAAGTACTATGGTCCTTACAAGGTGTTGCAAAGGATTAGCACTATGGCATACAAATTGGAGCTTCCTACATCTTACCGAGTGCCCCTAGTTTTCCATGTTTCATGATTAAATAAGGTTATAGGTGATAAGCTCCCAGTTCAAACAATATTTTTGAAACTTAACGAGGAAGGAAAAATCATATTGGAGCTTGAAGTAGTCATAGAAACAACAAATTGACAGGTATGAAATTGACCAATTTCAGAGTATCTCATCAAGTGGAAGTACTTACCCACCGAAGCTTCCACATGGGAGGATGAGAATTTTATACAGAAGCATCCAGAACCACTCAAGAGTTGAGGAAAACACATTTTAAAGGAGGGGGGCATGTTAGGTCCCTATACTACTAGTGTAAACCCTTATTGGTATTATTGCAACCCTCATATTATATTTTCTGCCCATGTAGTCCCCATATTGTTATTGTTGTGCCTCATAGAAGCCCACTATTATTTTTGTTGTGCCCTTAAAAACGATTTTTATGTTGGCTTTGATTATATTATGACCCCTTATACTCCTATGTATAGAAAGGAGGTCTTCTCATTTGTATCATCTAAGAATTGTTCATTTGTGTAATGTAAAGGAGGTTTCCCCCTCGAAGAGGCTGATTTTTAATTCGTTGATCTATCTTTTATATCTTTTTGTGACTTGGTTTCATAACAACATATATCATCTACAACACATTAAACACATACTTCCCTTAGTGCGACAACCTTTATGACAACTTCCGACAAGTACGACACTAAAGATAAACTTTGAGAAGATCGTGACGACACTTATGCAATGGGGGTTAAAAATTTGCAAATGACTATGATGAAGGTTTACATGGTAATATCGACTCATTTACACAAGGATAACATCTTGAAACCACCATAACAAGCTTTTGCACATTTTGCAACACTTAACATGCTAGAAGACAACAATTGCTAAAGTGCGAACGAAATTTAAGATATGTGAACGACTGTGAAGGAAACACATGTCAGAGTGAAGATAACATGAAAATGAAACAAAATGGAGTGAAAGAAAGAAAAATTAATAGCCAAGAACATGAAAACAATACTCATTAAAATAAAAGCACATGAAAGTGACAATTTGAAAAACTCACCAAAATAGAAGTACAAACGATGCTAGAAGTGAGAAATTGATCATGTTAGTGCACTCTAACTGTAGACGTGGATTGGAAATTGCACAATAATATTCTTGATGGACTGTTCTATGGTTGTTAAAGCTTGCATAAAATAATGCGCTCATGAAATTTTTGTGGATTGAGCATGTGTGAGCATGTACCTTCGACACATTGAAACCATGAAGGGATGTCAAAAGCATCAACTAACCAAGAAGTGACTATGAATTGACCAATCACAAGATCCATAGTAGGCTCCAAAATTCAAGTGTAGGAGAAATTTTGGAGGGTGTTTTTTGAAGCAAAAACAAGTCCCTAATTTTTAAATCGGTCATTCGGATTTTTATTTGCTATATTGTTATTACTATGTTGAAAATTTCTTTCAGGAGTTTTGTTCCCAGGTGTCAGGCTTGGAGCCCTATTCTAATACATCATCATTTTGGAATTTATTTGATATTGTGTTAATTAATTTAATCATTTCTTCAATCCTCTATTCTTGGTGATCTTTGATACCCGAGGCTTCAGGAGTAGAATTGACAACTTTCTTGTTAGCCTCGTATTTTATTTCTTTAGCCCTTGTTTTCAAATGGCTAATAAAATTACCTTCATAGGCACAAGTTTTACTCTAAGTATCTGACATTGTTGTAGGCCCTCTCTCAACATAAATGAGTGATTTGAGCCCAAACTAGCGAAATACGTTACCAAAGTGACTGTATTAGAAGTTTTATGTCGTTACGTAATTAATTATAGCATTTATTAAGTTCATTTAATGAATTTTCAGGCTTAATATTTAAGCCACCAAACTTGGTTAGCCAAAATTGGTTACTCTTTTGGACCCCAAATGTTTTGAGAATGAAATTAACTAATATTTCCATGGTATTAATATAGTTTTGAGGTAAGGTTCAAAACCATTTCTGAGAATCATCTTCCAATATTTGTATGAAAAGCGTCATACTTATATCATCATAGTTGGCTCTGAGTTTTTCACAATAGTCCTAGAATTTCACTACATGTTTCTCATCTGTAAGTTCCCCTTCATTATCAAATCTAGGTAATTATCATATTTTCCAGAAAAGTCATGCAGTGGAGCAACCAAGTTTATAGGTTGATAAAAAAACATTAACCGAAACATTCGTGTTTTTGGGGGGAGGAGGAACTAAATTTTTTTTGAGGTGCGTGAAGTAATGATGAGGAAGGGGTTGATGAGGAGCTATCTTGAGTTCCTATTGCATGAATTCCAATTCTCAACCCTTTAGGAGGTGCCGATGGATGAAAATTATGAGGTGAGCTAGGGTTAAGAGAAAGCGGATAAGTAAGTGTTAGTATGAATGTTTCTATTCACTTTGTTTTGTTTACAGTGGCCACTAGAGTGTCTGGATTACCGATATGTAGGCGAGAAAAATCAAATTGTGATTGGGTAATGTGTTTTGAGGAACCTAGTTTTAGGAGTACCTAAAAGAGAAAATTGTCTAATAAAACATGAATAGACAAATTGTGACAAGGGGCATACCTATTTTGAGTAGTTCATTTCATTATGAATTTGTATTTTACACATTTTTCCTTTTCTAAGAAAATTGATAGTCTTGGTCTATCCTATGATTGAGGAAAAACCATGTTTTGGTTGTGCGTGCTCGTCTTCTTCGCTAGAACTTCCCCATTTCTATGAATCTCCTTGGGAGTAAAGGAAACCTACAAGGTCAAATCGTATAATTGATTCAAAATACTAGGTTGATCATCTAATCCAAAAATAAGATGAGGTTGTACATGGTTACCAATAGTAATGAGCTAACATACACAATTTTCATTCCCTGGTAATGGTGCCAAATTGAATGTTTGTTACAAAATTGTTTTGGTGAAGCAGAACAATTTAAAAATGAATTCAATGAGGATAAAAGTCCTCCCATTTTAAGCTAGAAGGGCTTGTCCCCATTTCTGTGATGGGTATTCCCTATAAATAACTCATAAGATATATTGTAATGAGAAAATATATACATATGTCCATATTTTTGATATTATAAAGAGAGTTGTGAACTGGTAAATATTACAAGTGGAAGAAACAAATATATTGCACATAACCATTTATTACTAATAAAAACCTTAATTATGCAATAGAGAAATAACATCTCACTTAATTAATAAAACAACATAACCATTTAGTTCTAAACAAGAAAAACGGAAAGATAAACCAACTATACTTATATCCTTTAATGATGAATTATCATACTGAAAAGTATGAAAAGAATAATCTAAAGTGTTGTCACCTCTCACTCACATGACCAGGAGATAATGTTATTTTTTTGTAAGCTCCGTAGGACTACATATTCATCATTTCTAACTTCTCACCCCAATTGGGGGATAGCACAAGATTTGAACCCGAGACTTCCAGTTCGGTGAGACTTCATTTTGACAATATTTCCAATTGAGCTATCCTAAGGAGACTCAGTGAACTAGGAGACAATTATTAAGAGTATGATCACCTACAAGTATTATCCATATCAGTAGAGAAAAAATTCTTTTAATCTATTACAAAGAAATATTAATCAGGTCAAGCATATCACTTGTTAACAAATATTAAGACCTAAGTATATTTAACATATAAAAAAAACACAAAAAAAAGTTAAAATATATAACTAATGTGAAAAATATATTCACATAAAATTTTAAAGTAAGACAACAACGTCATGCATTTTAAATCCTGTAAAAACAAGTCATGAAAGTATCTCCATTCATTTAACCCTAAGAGTATCTATATATGAGAGGAAACAATTGGGTAATGTCATGAAAATATCTCCATTCATTTAACCCTAACAATATCTATATAAGAAAGGAAACAATAAGGTAATGTAGAGTGATCGAAACAATTGATCAAGTGAATTTTACAAACCACAACATTAATTAGAATATAACATCAAAGAAAAATGGAGAGAAAAACTATAGATATGATACATTCAAAATTACACAAATAAGATCATAAATTATCATATCTGTGAGTTTAACAAGTAAATTCATACTGTTTTTTTAAAGAATAATTTTCTGATCATTAAAATCTAAACCCCTCATATGACAAACGAGATCATTATAGACAAAATTTAGATAAATGTCACAAAAATTGTTTTAATAACAGCTAAAAAAGTAAGTAAATAAAATAAAATAGAATTGATTCAGACACACATTCTTTCCCTTGGTGGAATTTTTAGCAACTTTTGATGTTTTCCTCAAAATTATAGCAGGTATCAAAATTTCTTTTCTTTGGATTAGGAAAGATGATTGGTTCTTGATTATCTCTGAGTATTCAATGTCTTCAACAGTCGACTGCAAAGGTGGAATTGGTGTGATGGTTTGTAGAGCTAAAAGAAGAATAATACACTAACATCATTCACATCCCTTCTTAAACTTCATGTATTTATCCCAATAAATATTTTATATCCACAATCCAATCACATCCCTTCTTAAACTTCATCCATTTATCCCAATAACTATTGTATATCCACAACACATTCTTAGGATTTGACCAATAAATAACAGGTTCTCATATGATCTAATACTTGGTAGATGGTAGATATTGTATCGATCTATCCAGGAGTACTAGGATACTAAATTCCCTATGGAAATAATCGATTATTTCCTGGCTAGAGACGGCTCCTTCTTCATTATACATGAAAAATCTAAAGTTTCCATTCACCCTTTTTATTTATCATTGTAGTAATTGTTTTGAGATTACCCATACTGTATTGATACATAGTGAAGGGATACCAAATATTTGTATTTACCTCCATTCAAATTTAAGCTTATCAATAATTTCCAAATTTTTAGAATTCCGCTCATTTGTTTGATGAATCGACTTCTTAGCTTCGTTGATTGATATAAGTGATATGACGCAACCAACATTGTTGGGAAAACTGAGTACTTTCAGCTCCTGAACAATTAAAGGGTTAAATGATCTATGCTTGAATCAACATCCTGTAGTCTTTCTTGAATTGTATGACACATTTTATTAAAGTTTATATTCAAATTTAGAATTATTGTTTCTTCACATTCTACTAGAATATTCACGTATGGCATTGATTGATAAATTTTCTCATTAACCATGCCACATATTTTGTCTTTAGTCTCAATCAAAATTTATTTCATAAATAGAACTTCCGATAAGCGTTTCTGTAGGGATTGAATTTCCTCTTTTTTATTTACTAATATAGATTTCATGGCTTCAATGACTTTATCTTTCCGTTGAATTTTCTTTTTCCTTCCCGTCCTAATCTTTCTCTTTCTAACTGCTTCCCATTAAATTCATTTTCTAGTTCATTAACCTTGGCTTCTAATAGCTTTAGTTTATCAGGATCAGCCTTTTTTGAGGAAACTACTTTTAAAGCTGCATCAAGAATCTTTTTGTATTTTTCCACTCCCTCAAGGTATCTCTATTTTTTCTCCTTTCCTTAACTAATTTATTAGTTTTATACTTAAATTTCTTGCATCAATTTTATTTCGTATTGAATGGATTTCCCATTTATTGTAGTCTTTTGTCTTGTTTTTCTCTCTTCTGGAAAGATTCTACCGAGTTGGTTTGGTCTTCTCTCTGGTAGAGAGCCTTTGCCGAGTAGATTAAATTGTAAGATAGACTCTTCACGCTCAACCTCAAACTCTTGATTTCTTTATCTTTATCTTCCAAGAGTAACTTAGTTACTAAACCATATTTTAGCATCCCTTATTGTTTGATTAGTCTGTGTTCAATGTCTTTTATCCCGTTAAATCTTGTCGTAACCGCAACCCTGGCATGGCTAAGTTGTGCTTGGACATTGGGAATAAGAGTTTGATACCTTTTATTGTTAATTATATATTAAAATTAACTCTTAGCTACTACCTCACCCACCTCACCCATTTTCTCATGCCAATTTACTATATTAGTATCATTGATTTTAGACATATTGATGTCGATAGAACTAGCTTTGTAGCAAAGTAACTGTGCATTTGAATTTGTTCCTGCTATGGAATATTTACATTAAACATATTATTAGCCAGTCAAGTCTCTGATAAGAACCTTGGCCGTAAATATGAAGTTATTTCCTTAATTATAATATCATTTGTGTCTTCAGTTTCTCTAGAGACTAATATTATCTCCTTGTTTCTATCCTTTACAAGATTTTTAGTGATAGTGTTGTTTCCAATTGATACAACTCGTTTTCCAAAATGATTTGGATTCGTTTGCTCCAATGTGCCTTCCAATAGTTTTAATAACTTATCAATGGCTCTCTGAAAAATGATTTCTTATTTATCATCATTACTACTATCCTTTATTGTATTCTTTCACAATTGTAGTTTATTTGAGTTGATTTCCATTGCCTTCAGCTTTAAAGGATTACCTTGACCTTCATCACTTCCAATACTTGTTTTTGTCTTAAGTTCCTGCCCTTCTACATGAATTCTGCAAAGTGCACTTTGTTCCACAGGATACCTTTCGGCAAAAGTCTTCTTAGCCATAGCCACTTGAGATACATGCATTTAAGCTAGATTCTGATCGTTCATTGAAGGATAGTTAGTGTTAGCTAGTTTTTCAAACTCAACATTTGGATCATGAACAAGTGATTTTTTTTCCTTTGATATTACTTGTAAAGGATGAAAATACTAATATTTTTATTTATCAAGACACAAAGCTAACAATTCCTTTCCTATGTTTTCCAAGGAAGTTTTATGTTTTATCATTAGTTTACCTGTAGAAAAGGAATAACTCTACCTAACAGCGGTGTTAACCCATTTTCCAGGTAAGAAAGCATTTCAGTACTTAACTCCTTTGCGCGGACTAAACCAATTCTATTTTTTTGTTGTTTGTTTCTCCTTTCTCCTCCATAGGTAGGGTTTGAAGCTACCAATAATGTTTCTATTTCAATTAGGGAACCCTCAGCTTGAACCTAGTTAACAACTCATGCCCTTACTCTACTTTCTTTCTAGGTTCTTAAAATTCTTGTCATTTAAAAGTGGGAGAACTAATGGAGAGTAGGCTCTTCTTGTTCCGTAGTTGTGAGTTTAATTTTCATAGTTAGTTTGTTCCTCTTCTTGGGATATGATTTGCTATCCTTAACCAATTGTATCTATTTAATATTGTAGATTAATGTGAAGTTAGTGTTGCGTTTTGCTTCAGGTAGCTGTGATCTGCACCTATAAGCTCCTCTTGTTTAGTTTCTCATTTCATATCTTCCCTATGCTACTCTTGACATGGTATCAGAGTTCCAAGATATTTAATCCTATATGCTCAGTGAAAGGCACGACTGAAGCGAATTCGTCAGGAGGTTTGGGTCGAAAAGTGCGACAAATACATTGTGAACCTTCACATAGCCTTCATTTTGTAAACTCAGCATGAGCTTTGGGTGGAACGTCATGAGTCTGAGCTGTATAGCTGCGAAGAGCTTCACAACTCCCTAGTAGATAAGGGTGCCAATCATGGTCAGATGTGTATTGGAGATTGGTGTGTATGCGTGCCGCGTGGAGGAGCCGGTGGTGCGATGGCTATTGGATGTCGAGGTGAGGTGCGGAGGCCAGATCACTAGGAGGTGTGGAGGTCGGATCACCAAGAGGGTGGATCGTCAGGAAGAGATGCAAGGAGGAGCTATCTGATCCTTCTGCTCGAGTGCTGCATCTCAAGCAAGAAGTATTATCGCTTCAAATTTTGACAGGCCACTTTGAGATTCAGATTTTCTCGACAGAAATAGTGTTGCATGTTTTCATGACGATTTGAACCTACGCAGGAGGGTGGACCTACGTCGAGGAGGAGGCCAGATCGCTAAGCAGAGCCATGAGGAGGAGGTCGAGGAGAGATGAATACTTTGCATGCATTGCAGGGCCTTGATAGTTGTTGGACGTGGATAAGGAACGCCAGCATTCCAAGAGGTTTCACCTATAGTTGACAGAGGAAGCATTGTGTGCTGCGACAGTCAATCCTAGTGCAAACGAGGTCGAGGAGGAGTAGACCCATTTCATCTTAGACTCTGGAGGATTTGTAGAGAAGGAGATAGTTGTTTGTAGAGACCGCAAAGTCAAAATTGGTGCAGTGACGCTGGAAGGGCCAGTGGAAAGACTATGATTTGTAAGATTTATGTGTGAGCATTATTGAAGGCAATCTCCTCTTATTCATTTCTTAACAAGATGCTTCAATAATTATCGCTTTGATAATTAATTTTTTTTTGAATTGAAGTTTTTTTTCAAAGATTTCATTAAAAAAAATTGGAGACCTTTCCTCTACTCATTAGGTACATTATAGGTTTGTTTCATTATAGGTTGGTAATTTTAACGAGCCTATCAAGACAAGCGCTCGACCTTTTTGTGTAATAATCACTCAAGTCCAAAAAAATTAAAATCTAGAGGAGGGATAACACTTCCGATGACTTTAACGAGCTGGAGAGGCTAATTGCTTGACAATATTTTCATATTTTATGAGTCAGTTTAAAAGAGCTTAAAGGAGGCTCGTTTTTCAAGGAACAAGTGATGATTTCGGGTCGCAGCTGATTCCAGGTAAGGTTTGGAATTTTCCAATCATGGCAGTGTCACAAGGATGGCTAATAGAATCACTCTTCATAGATGTTCTTCGAAAGGGTAAACAACCAAATGGAGGCAAATGATCGGCTAAAAAACATAGTGGAGGTGATGATGAGAACATGACCAAGGCTCAAAAGCTAATGATAATGCATTCACAATGGTTATTTACCGGAAAATTGGTTCATTTTTTAATGAGCTTAAACTCTGGGGGAAACATTTGCTCATTGCTTATGTTTATTTTTTAACGAGCTTGAATTCCACGTTAAAACTACTCGTTCCAGTGATATAATAAGGATATCTCATCTAAGAAGCCATTTCTTATGGGGCTTCTACTTTTAAAGCTTTGCCCCAGATCCTTTCTTTATGCAAGCTAAGAAACGACCAACCTTATGAGTATAAAGGGTTAGAGGACCTACAAATTTAAAAAATAAATGGTCACTCTTCCTTGCCTGCAAAAAGGTTTGCATGCCCCTAGGTATAGTGAAAAATTCCCAAGTTACCATATGAAAGCTCTCCATCTGCATCGCAAACAAAATGCTTCCTTGGCGATGTCTACCGAAATAGACAAAGGTGAGTGGCGCAGTAGCCTCCAATAACATAACTTTGACGAGGGAATCTTATTCCAGTCTAATCCCATTTTTATAAATGGACGGGTGTGTCGGAGTAGTCATATATCCTCCGCAGAAACCTACTCTATACCCAAGGTTTTCCTGCCCAAACAGACCAGGGTGCATGCCCCGCAAACCAGGGTGCATGCACCCTAGGTTTCAGTCATATCCTCCTGAATCACTCGCGCTCATCAGGTGGATGGACTGGATATTGATGAGATATTCCTTACGTGAACAGACCATTTAGGGATGGCATTTGACTATTTTCTATGTGTGAACTCGGGAATGCCAGTTGGTCTACGAGCTTGACCATTCTACCTTCATGCGGAAAACACATTACTCTAAAGAGTGAGGAGATGACGACTCCCATGCAATAAATATAGTCACACCCAAGGAGAAAATTATAATCCAGGGGTCCTTGGACTACTATCACGTTCATGTGAATGGTTTGCATTCTCAAAGTAATGGGCACATTGGGAAGGATCCCTAACAGTCGACTGGTTCCTTTGTCAAAGCCTGTCAGATTTATCATTTCAGGCAAAAGCAATGGCAAACCAAGCGCTTTCCAAGCAGTTGAGGAAAGGATACTCACAGAAGCCCCTTCATCTATGATGGTACCAGCCATGACCATTCTGTAAGCTTGTACAATGATTCAAAATGGTACACTAGCTGGTAAACGGGGTCTTCCTAGTAGATTCCATTTGAAGGAAACGACTAGGTTGCTTGGAGGTGGGACCGAATAGATGGTCGGATATGACTCTGATGAACCTCCTTCCTGTGGTAAAGGAATAGGTAGACTGCCCCCAAGCTCATCGAAGTCCATGTTTATGAAAATAATTTGAATGGTGTCGTTCTCTTTCTCTTCAGTAACGGTATCATGCGAAGATGAAGCTTCTAAAGGCAAGACCGGGTCAACTGCCACCTCAACCTTTTGAATTTCATCTGGTATGGATTCAGAGGGTTCATTTTCAATGATAGACATTTCGGCCGACCACAATGGCATGCAAGCCGAATTTTCAACCAGTGGTGGGCTCGGCAAGAGTTTCTTATATCTAGGAGGGAGCCGTAGCGGTGAAGTAGGAGGGTCATCCAAAACTCTTTTAGCTTCATCTAGGAAGGGACAACAGTGGATCTCGATGACGAGGGATCCATATATAGATGATTGTAGGGGATGAGTCATCTTCTAGGATTTTGATTAGTGTCCTCTCTCTAATAGTTCTTGATTCCACTTGGAGACTGATGATCTCTTACCCATCCTTGGTCGAAAACAGAGAGGAAATTGTCAGAGGGGAAGTTTCTGGAAGATTCTATGATCTTCCACCTCGCAAACTGTCTCTGCCATTTGTCCATTCTCACCCATCACACCCTACAGAGGGGCCATCCAGTATGCATCGCACCCTTTACACTGGGAAGGTGATATGCATCACACCCTCTACACTGGGTATTCAGTATGGTCCAGTTTTTACCATTTCTAAGTAGTTTTTAGTGGAGAACTTCTAGGAGATGATGTAATCAGCTGACCTTGTTCCTTTAGGTAGTGAAGCAACACTTTTAGGGACATAGGAGCCCTCAATTTATGGACATTTATGATTGGGGTTGAAGTGCCCAAAAATGCCTATAACAACTTTTTGCATATAATTGTTTCTCCTCCAATAGTTTCAGCACCTTGTCAACATGTTGGTCATGATCCTTCCAAGACTTGTTGTAGATTAATATATCATCAAAAATTACTAACAAAATTTTCTAAGAAAGGGTTTGAACATGGAATTCATTAAACCGTGAAATGTAGAAGGTACACTGGTAGGGCTAAAAGGAATCACCAAAAATTCATAATGGCCCTCATGACCTCTAAATGTTGTTTTTGCAATGTATTTGATGATATTTTGGTCAAAGATCCAACTTGGTAAAGTAAATTGGTTCATGTAATTGATCCATTAATTCTTCAATGACATGAATGGAAAATTTACCTTTAATAGTAAGCATGTTGAGCTCCCCATAATCTGGACACATGTGCCATGATACATCCTCCTTTGTACCAATACCACTGGAGCAAAGAAATAATTTTGACTAGGTTGAATTATACCAACCTCTAGCATATCTGGAACCATACGTTCAATTTCATTCTTTTGGGAATATGGATATTTGTAAGGCTTGATGTTTGGGGGAACAATTCTTGGAATCAATTGAATAGCATGATCATGAATAGATGGGATGTCTTTGGGAGTCCCAAATAGCTTGGAATTATTGTCTAAAACGTTTTGGAGATTTGGGGAAATAGATTATTTTGATGTGGGAACCTCCAGTGAACATAATTGTGCAATTACCACTTTAGAAGCTTTGTCATGTTGATAGAGCTGATTATCTTTCCCAGTTTCCCTACTATACCTCTTAATTCAATTTCCTTTCATTCCAAGAAAAATTTGAAGAAATGTTCTTGAAAATTAAAAGCTATTGTATCCAAACATTGTAGCCATTAGACTCCTAGTACAACATACGCACCACCCATTCGAATGGAAAGCATTAGAAGATTAAAGACATATTCACCCATGTATAGCTTGATATTAGGGCGCTTTCAAGAGAAATTTATGGTTCCTCCATTTCCAACTATTACTTGACAATCTGTTGCTGGATATAGGAAGAAATTAAATTCCTTGGCTATCTTAGAATGAAATTATGGGTACTACCCGAATCAATCAACACTATTACCATTTTCTTCTTGATATGCCCTTCTATCTTCAATGTTTGAGGAGTGGTAATTCTTGTCAATGCAATACAAGGTATGTTCATATTCATTTCTTGTTTATCTAGGATTGGTTCCTGGTGTATATCCTCTTCTTTTTATGTTTCTTGTTCATTTTCTTGCTCCTTTTCCCCATCTATGTAAATTAATTTCTTCTCAGCCCACTTATGACCTTTAGTGTATTTTCTATCACAAGTTTAGCAAAGCTCTTTTGCTATTTCTTCTTCCAATTGGTGTGGTGTCAACCTTGTAGGTGGTGCAAGACTAGGAGCAACAACACTTTGATATTTATAGTTATGAGTGGTAGGATTCCTCATTTCTATAATTTTGCTTTCAATTTTTCTTGCCAACCTGTATGCCATCACCAATGAATCAGGTTCCTAAAAGCGAACCTCATGTTGGATGTTATCCTCTAAAGTCCCTATGAAGGCTTCAATCATATACTTCTCTAAATTATCATCTACCCTTACGCTCAATTTTTGGAAGTCCTCAATGTGCTCTATCATTGAACCCTTTTGTCTAAGATTTCTCAATTGGCTAAAGAAGGTGTTTCTCTTTGTATCATCATAATGTGATGTCATTTCCTTTGTGAGAATTGACCAGGTGACAAGTTGTTTACAAGAAAAAATCTCTCTATACCATACAAACTGATTCGGTTCTAAATATAAAGTTGCAATACATACCTTTTGTGGCAGTTGCACCTCATGTAGATAAAAATATTGCTCCATCTATAGCATCCAAGTTACTGGATCCTTGCCATCAAATTTCCTCATATCTATATTTTGAATATGGTGGATCTTTAATATAATGTTAGATTCTATGAAATCATGATTAACATTTCTTTTGTTCTCATCATGTGTTTCCTCTACTACCTTTTTAGCATTAGGAAGCCTTTCTTGCAGTGACTTTGTCCCCCCTTCCTTCAAACCTTCCACGTATTTATTCAAATATTTCATGTTTCCATTCAATTTTTCTTCTATACCATTTACAGCATTGATCATATCTTTGATCACATTCCTCATATCATCCCTCCAACATTGCTTAGTAGGTGTTTCTATTTTCTTGACTCAAGTCATTCTTTTTCCTGATTTTAGGAGCTCAGTCGTGAATATGTTGTATCTCTGAAATTTTAGATCCCCAAGGTCTAAAATTATGATCTTCAGTAACCCTCTACATCCTATTTTCAATGCCACTAATCTGATGGAAATTCGATTCTCCGAGAAAGAGTTATGCCCAATCTCCCAAGGTGACCTGATTATATAATTTTTCAATAGAGTGAACTTGTACGAAGTGGCAAGTGTTCCTGTTTCAACATTTGGCCCTGAAAACAATACAAACAAAATACACTCCATGCTCTTTCTACAACTACTTACGAAATTTCAAACTGATGCTCAGAGAGAAAGTTATGATGATTTTCCAAAGGTAACCTATTTGAGATGTAATTTGGGACCCTACAAAAACCCTGAATGTCTTGGACCATATCTCTGAAAATAAGTTGAACCGATATTTGAAATTTGGGCCAAA
The DNA here is from genome assembly GCA_000404065.3 of Pinus taeda. Classification (NCBI taxonomy): domain Eukaryota; kingdom Viridiplantae; phylum Streptophyta; class Pinopsida; order Pinales; family Pinaceae; genus Pinus; species Pinus taeda. The sequence goes on along the minus strand of APFE031158216.1, from coordinate 418,949 downwards.
GATTCATCAAAATTTTAACTCACATCGGTTTTAATTTCGAAGTTTGAAACTTTATAGAAAGAAAATTATAGTGAAAATTTCACGATGAGCTGTTTGAGATGGAATTATGGAGCTTGCAAAAACCCTAACTTCCTGAGATCATATCTCATAAAATATAGCAAGACAAGATATAAAATTTAGACCTGGGGTTCAGAATGATTTCGGCTCAAACAGGTTGTTTTTCTTTACCTTCTGCAACTTCGTACAAAAAATTTATAGCAAAAATACCATGATGACCTATTTGGAGTAGCAAAACCCTAGAATCCAAAGCTATGATACCAAATGTTATGAAACCAACTTACCAAAAGATAAAAAAGATAGATCAATGACTTCAAAATTAGCCTCTTCAAGGGGAAAACCTCCTTTAGATTACAAAAATGAACTGGATGATCCAAATGACAATACCTCCTTTCTATATATAGGAGTCTAAGGGGTCCCAATACAATCAGAGCCTACATAACAATATTATTGTAGCGGCAGAAGAATAACAATAGTGGGTTTCCATGGGGAATAATAATAATATCATAGGCACTATATGGGCACAATAATAAAATAAGGGGGTTTCTATAATAATAATAGGGGTTACACTAATAGTATAGGGACCTAACAAATTGCGGAAAGGGATGGAGTATGCCAACAACAGCAATAGCTAGATAAATTTCTCACAAAAACTTATAGTGAAGTTTGATACATAAACGGCCACGAAGAAGAGTCACTAGCAGAGAAGGTTGTGGAGCTTGACTTCATCATAAGGGATTCAAAGAATAAGCTTGTAAATGAAGTTTGAGTATGAAGTGAAGATTAATGAGCTAAAAATGAGGCCTCAGATAGTCATGCCACCAGAAGTGTGTAAGAAAAGGGAAATTGATATAAAATTTGGACGACAAGGCAGTGCCGACACAGTTGCAGATTATGTCAAACTACTAGATAAAACTATGCAAATTTGGACCTCACAGTAGGAGGATACAAACATTTTCATGATTGAAGAGGAGCTGAAGATGAAGCATAAGTAGTTGGAAGAACTCCAGGAAGCTAGGAAGACCTTACCAGTGTCAAAGAGGCTCGCTAGAATCAGTGAAGGATACACTCTTCAAAAACAAATGGAAGATCTTGGGATAAAGGAGTAGGTTTTGACAAAGAGAACTCAGTCGTGGGATGATGAGACCCTCAAATGTTCACAGATAGTAGATGATAGGCTCATGGAGCTACGACAGAGGGATAAATAAGTGCTACAAAATATTTTCGGACAAACAACAGAGGCACTAGTCAAAGAAGTGCATCGATAGGTGAAGAAGGTAGCAAAAATACTTCAGAAGTATAATCATGCCTACATCAGCATCGCGACAAATATTTAGGGCACAGTGGCTAAGTGACTCGGAATGAGTCACATGTGAGTTTTGGGGGCTTGTTAGGTGCAACCCCAACTTGGCTAGATTTCAGGTAGATTTTTGGAAGAAATCTAAGTTTTGTAGAGATGCAAAATAGAAAGTGTGTCACAAAATATGAAGTGAACCACACAGTAGAGTGGCGGAGCACGATGAAGACCCTGCAGCATCGATGCTTTGCAATGAAGCCCCTTTAATTTTGTAAAAGCATTAAAATATTTTAAAGTTGTTGGTTATTGGCCATAATCCTTTTTATTTCAGAAACCATGGAATCGGGTCAATGGTAATATACCGATGTAAATCCCTCATGTAATAGTATATACATGCATGAATAAAGAAGGAAGGAATTATCGAAATGATTGAGATCTATGTTTATGTGATATTCTTATGGTATGTACTTTGGAGGAACAAGGAGGCTCAACAACTATGTGCACAAAAGCCTAGGCCTACATCTTTGTTCGCAAAGCGTCTGTAGCTTAGTGTGCAGACTCGCTATAGCTATTTGTGCAAGAAAGAAATATTGTTGTACCAAATTAATATTATAAGCAATAATTGTTGTGGATGTAGTCCCAGATTGGGATGAACCATGGTAAAATATATGTATCGAGCTTTTATTTTCTTATTATCTACACTTTATTTCAGTATTGCACGGTTTATGAATGTTTATGACATGTTAAGTGATGAATTTAATTATGTGAAGTAATCTATAAGTGTGAAGTAATTTTTTTATGTGAATTTGTTTATAAGAATTAAAGCATAAAGAAAATATAAAAGCTCCACAATGCAACATCACTCAGCTTGCAGAAAACTGGTTCTTGAACCTCACATAATCACTCTGAGTGAGACTATGATTTGCCTACTAATTCTTGCTAAGAGGATAATTGGTTGATGGTTTCCTCGGTGTGCATCAACATAATCAAACCTGGGTCAAGCTAACCTAAGCCAACAGAGGGTGTCCCAAGGTGGTATCAGAGTGGGTTTCATTCTCTTTGGGCAATTTCTGGTTGCCGATCTCTATGGGTGATATAGAATACCATAGATTTATATCATAGCATGGTTCACCCCTCGGACTAGATGGGCTTTGTGTTGGTAATCCATTCATGTTGGTTTCATATGTGTTTCGTGTGTTGTAATATCATGTGATTTTGGCATTTGTATGGTATGGGTTATGGTTGTGGTGAAGTTGCCATGGGAAGTTGATTGTGTTGTTGTGGAGTGTATCATCATGAGTGTATGGTTTATTATGCATCACTTATGCATGTTAGTGTTCACATGTGGTCATGTCTACAATGATGTGGTTTTTGTTGTCAATGATGAGGTGATGGTATGTGTATTTGATATGGTCGTGCATTAATGAATGGACTCTAGCTAGAATGATGGTTATATTCTTATATGCTTATGTATTATATTTATATATGTTATCATGATTGTGTTATACATGTATTCTAATGATTTGTTGATCTTATAGACAAAGTATCGTCTCAGAATTATGCTAAGGTACTTTGGCTTATTATAATTTGGTTTAGCTAACATCATATACCTTGTAGAAAGAATATCAAAGATGACTAGCAACATGCTAGACTATAGTTCTGGATACTCTCCCAATAGACCAGATGAGTAGTGTGGTGTTGTGCACTCTTGTCATTTGGCAGACACACTGATAAGATTAAAGGTAGAAATAAGGAGTTGTAAAGAATACAATTATAGAATATTACAGGCATAAGAGAAACAACCAAAGGTAAATGCAGTGATACTTTAGAGTTTCAGAGAATTGTAGTGAGAGGGACCCCTTCAGGTCAGACATGAACATGAAAACAAAACTAATGGGGCAGATGGCAGTAGGTCTCATGCTAAGTACATGTCACATATAGATGACATGATCATAGATCGCATGTTCTTGGATACTATGGATATGAGAGGTGATGAACATAGGCACTATTCTAGTTCTTGTTCTGATAAGCATGATGATTGACATCACTATCATCCTTATATGATGAGTTATAGTGCATATTTGTTGGATGAGTTTAAGAAATAAAAGGAACTTGCATTTGATGGAGATATGAAGAAATCACTAGATCCATAGGCACGGTTTCTTGGCATGAGGATGTTCTTCAAGTTTCATGATTATTAAAAGAACATGAAAGCCATAATAGCTACATTTATTCTCTAAGATAGAGAAGATATTTTGTGGGAAGATTTGAATAATTTCAAAGGTATTCATGAGGACTTGACTTGGAGTGAATTCGAGAGACTATTCAAGAATAAGTACCTCTCAGAGAGATACTTTGATGATAGCGAGAAATAACTCTATGAGTTAAATATGGGATCGATGACAAATAAGGAGTACACAAGTAGGTTCGTAGAGCTGCTGATCCATGTGACTTACCTCAAGGAGGATAAGGCCAAAATTTAGAGATTCATGAGTGGATTACTAATTGAATTCAAACACATTGATCCTACATTATTGGAGGAGGAGGCCATCCGAAAGCTAAAGAATTGTTATGAGCGATCAAAGTGAATATTTGAGACAAAGCTAGAATGGAAAAGTAATGTAAAGAACAAAGGAAAACGGGACAAGAAGCGAGCAAGACCTTGGGATGAAAGTAATAAAACAATAAAACACCATCTAAGAAGTTCAATGCATCTCACAAAGGATAGGGACTTTGACCCGAGGAGAAGAACAAAGGTGCAAGTTGGAAGCTCATAGAGTGTTAGACATGTGGCAAAGATAATCATAGGATAAATTGTCCAGAAAATTATGGTGGTGGACCATATATCTATAGTGCTCAATAGGCAAGATAGTGGGATATGTTAGTTAGAGTATTCCTAGGTTCAATGTAGCATTGGACAATTGACAGGAAAATCACCAGGAATCTATTATTGAGATGGATGGTAAACTTGGTGATCAAGTTTTTTCTATTTTTATTGACCCTAGATATAACTATAATTATGTTAATTCTAACCTGGTGGATATGTGGTTTAAATAAATAAGTGCATGGAGAGTCTTCGTTAGTGTAGTTGGATACAAGTTCAAATAAGTGAGTTCATCATTGTGTGAGAGATTGTACATTTGATTTGAATGGTATGCCTACCTCAACAATTTTGAATGTATTACTGTTAGGACCATACATTATGTTATTGGGCATGGATTAGTTGTACCTTCATAGAAACAAGTTGGATTGTTATGATAAATCCATTAAGTCATTGGGTGACAATGGGGAACAAAGATTTTTGCGAGGTAAGAAGAAAGAAACATTAGTTAGAATGGTGACAAATATGCAGGCCATGTGTAGTCGCTACAAGCAGTGTCTATTATTTGAAGTAAACATTTCTAGAGACAAAAGTAAGGAAGTTGTTGATGCATATGTTTTGAGTAAGTTCCCAGTTCTACAAAAATTTTAGGATGTATTTCTTGCAAATATTTCAGAGTTTCCACCTCACATGGAAGTATACTTTTCTTTTGGGTTGTTGTTAGGGGAATCTTTGGTATCAAAGGCACCTTACAGGATGAGAAATCCATAGTTGGTAGAGTTGAAGCTACATTCAAAGGAAATGTTCGACAAGGGATACATTAGGACAAGTTTATCTCCATAGGGCGCACCAGTACTATTTGTGAAAAATAAGGATGGTACTCTCAAGTTATGCATTGACTAAAGACAGTTAAACAAAGTGACAATCAAGAGCATGTATCTGTTACCGATGATTGATGACTTGTTCCCTCATTGGAAACGATCAGTCATGTTCTCGAAGATTGATCTGAGATCCAGACATCATCATGTATGTATTAAAGAAGAGGACATCTACAAAACAATTTTCCGGAATAGGTATGGGCATTATGATTTTGTTGTAGTTCCATTTGGTTTAACTAGTGCTCCAACTACCTTTACGTGCTTCATGAATAGTGTGTTACGTCCATATTTGGACAAGTTTGTTATTTTGTTCATTGATGATATATTAGTATATTCTAAAAATGAATAAGAGCATGTTGAGCCTTTAGTATATGTGTTGAGATTTTTGAGAGAGTACCAGTTGTATGCTAAGCTCAGCAAGTGCACTTTCTTTCAGATTAAGGTACACTACTTCAAAAATGTGGCTTCCAAGGTGTAGGTTTTAACCCCGTATAGAAATTACCTGCATAAAAATTCTAAATCACAGGAAAAACTAAAAATGCGAGAGCATAAATCACATATACACAGAGATTTCCCACTAGATCTCAAAACCAAGACTACCAGCTTGATTTTTCATTATATTCCTTTCAATGTTGCAATACATATTTATACATGTCGAAGCATCCAATACCATGGACCGAAAACCATCGCATCCAAAACCATGGACCAAATACCATAGGTAGGTTCACCCAACCTAATATATGGTCCAAAAAAAAATTTCTCAGGGTGCTGCTTCGAACCCCGTAGAGGGGGGCTACTCGCCCCCCTCAAACCCCCTGGATAGGGGGGGTTGTTGTCCCCCCTGTGACCCCCACGTTGCACAATCGGCACAACGAATGGGGGGCACTGCCCCCCCTCTAACCCCCGGTTCAATACGTAGGTTAGTTGTCGAAAGAATATAACACAACCCAACAATCTCCCACTTGTTGTTTTATTTCCACAGGGGGTCACAGGAGAGCTTAGTCATTTTTCCAGCCCTGAAATGCCATTGTTTCTCTACACCAAGAGAACTTCTCAGAGCTCACAGATTTTGTCAATGCATTTGCAGTATTCTTCAAAGTGTCCACCTTTACCAGCAACACCTTTTTTGTCTTCTATCATATCCCTCACAAAGTGATACTGAACATCAATGTGCTTTGTCTTTGAATGATAAGCAGGGTTCTTTGCCAAGAAAATTGCACTTTGGCTGTCACAGTCTATCCTTATAGCTCCCTGTACTAACCCCATACTTGAACACAATCTCTGCAACCAAACTGCTTCCTTGCTTGCATGAGTGGCTGCCATGTATTCTGCCTCTGTAGTTGATAGTGCCACTACAGATTGTTTCTTACTCATCCAACTGACTGCACCTCCAAATAGGTTAAACACATACCCACTTGTAGATCTTCTCTGGTCCAGATCTCCAGCCCAGTCTGCATCAACAAAGCCACGGATATCCAACACTCTGTCCAATCCTGGTCTTCCTTGGTAGCACAAACCATAACACTAGTGCCACACAAATACCTGAAAATCCACTTCACTGCTGTCTAGTTCTCCTTCCCTGGTTTTGACATAAACCTACTCAATAATACTCCACTGCATGTGCAATGTTTGGTCTAGTACAGACCATTGCATACATCAAGCTACCGACTGCACTTGCATATGGAACACGGGACATGTCCTCTTCCTCTTCTTGTGTCTTGGGACACTGTTCAGCAGATAACCTCACACCTACAGGAATGGGAACCTTCACCGGTTTACTATCCTGCATATTAAACCTCTGCAATATTGTCTCGACATACTTCCTCTGGTTTAACCAGAGCTTCCTCTTGCCCGATCTCTTTTAATTTCCATGCCCAAAATATAGTTTGCAGCACCGAGATCTTTCATGTCGAATTTGGAGGACAATTGGGTCTTCAAATCCCGGATAATTTCTTTGTCATTTCCAACCAACAACATATCATCCACATACAAGACTAGATAAATAACACGGTCACCAATTAATTTAAAATACACACAATGATCTGCTTTGCTTCTGGTGAAGCCAAGTCCCCGTATAAATGTATCAAATTTCTGATACCACATCCTTGGTGACTGTTTTAACCCATACAGAGACTTCTTTAACTTGCATACCAGTTCTTTCTTACCCTTCACCGCAAAGCCTTCAGGTTGCTTCATGTAGATTTCCTCTTCCAAATCCCCGTGAAGAAATGTTGTCTTCACATCCATCTGTTCTACCTCAAAATCAAAAGCAGCAGCAACAGATAAAAGTAATCTAATAGAAGTTACCTTGGCAACAGGAGAAAAAATATCACCAAAATCAATTCCCGGCACTTGGGAATACCTTTTCTACCAACTGAGCTTTGTATTTCTCCACCTTCCCTTCTGCATTTGTCTTCTTCTTGAACACCCATTTGCTGCGAATGGGTTTCCTTCCAGCCGGCAACTCCACCAGATCCCAAGCCTCATTTTTGTGCAAAGATGCCATTTTCATCAACCATGGCCTCTTTCCAGAGTTTTCCATCCTTTGAATCCACTGCTTCCGTCACAGTTCTGGGATCATCATGAGTAACAGACAAAGCAAAATTTGAACAAAAAGCAGATGGACTATACCTTTCTCGCTGCCTTCTTTCTCGAGATGATCTTCTCACAGCCGGAGTTTGTGGCTCTTCATCTTCTGGTTCCTCCTCTGCTATAGAGTTTGATTCTTCCTCCTTTAGTTCAAACTCTATCTTCACAGGTTCTTTTGGTTGGACTTCTTGTTTAATAACATCTTTCACTTCTCTGAACACCACATCTCGACTGTACACAACCTTCCGTGTGACTGGGTTCCAAAGCTTATAACCCTTTAAACCATCCTTATACCCAATAAAGATGCACTTTTCA
>APFE031158216.1:344937-407901 GCA_000404065.3 Pinus taeda | reverse complement strand
CTTCTTTCACCACCAGAATCGATCTTGCAGATCTCCCATTGAACAGGGTCTACCACAGGCCCGAGCGAAACCCCTCAGTAACAAAGGCGTCCCCTTGAAGCCAAAACAACTTCGATACCAAATGTAGGTTTTAACCCCATACAGAAATTACCTGCATACAAATTCTAAATCACAGGAAAAATTAAAAATGCGAGAGCATAAAACACATATACACAGAGATTTCCCACTAGATCTCAAAACCGGGACTACCAGCTTCATTTTTCATTATATTCCTTTCAATGTTACAATACATATTTATACATGTCGAAGCATCCAATGCCATGGACCGAAAACCATAGGTAGGTTCACCCAACCTAATATAGGGTCCAAAAAAAATTTTCTCGGGGTGCTGCCTCGAACCCCGTAGAGGGGGGCTACCCATCCCCCTCAAACCCCCCGGACAGGGGGGGCTGCTGCCCCCCCTCTGACCCCCCTACTACGCAATCGGCGCAACGAAGGGGGGGCTCCGCCACCCCTCTAACCCCCCGGTTCACTACGTAGGTTAGTCGTGGAAAGAATATAACACAACCCAACACAAGGATGGAATATTTGTTGGCCCAAAAAAGGTAAGAGTTGTCATGGAGTGGGTAGTTCGTACAAATGTAGATGAGGTGATATTTTTCATGGGGCTAATAGTTTATTATAGTAGGTTCATTAGGAAGTTTTAGCAAAATGATTATCCTATCACATCATGACAGAGGAAAGGTAAGAGGTCTGAATGGACAGAGGAGTGTGAGGCTAGTTTTGAGTGGCTCAATTGTTTGTGGATACATGCGCCCATGTTAAAGATTGCAGATCTAGACAAAGTTTGTAGTATGTACAAATTCTTACAAGAGAGGACTTGGTGGAGTCCTTATGTAGGATGGACAGGTGGTATGCTGTGAGTCACATAAATTGAATGAGCATGAGAAGAACTATCCGAGACATGATCTTGAGTTGGCAGTGATCATACATGTAGAAAAGAAGTGGAGGCATTATATTCTTGGAATGAGGTTTGTAGTGATGTGTGATCATAGTGGGTTGTAGTATCTATTTGACCAACCACATCTGAATGGCAGGCAAGCTCAGTGGTTGGCCATGGTGAGTGATTTTCATTTCCATATTAGGTATATCAAAGGTAAACAAAACACGGTGGAATATTATCTTAATAGGGAAATGGTAAATCACATAGCGGCTATCAGCTCCCGTGGGACAGATTTACATCATAGGATCCTACAAGTAGGTCAACAAGATGTCAAGTATATGGAGATTGTGCATAGGTTGCAACAAACTTAAGGTAGTGGTATAGGTATAGGTATAGGTACAAGTAATGGTATAGGTAGAGGTACAGTTAGTGGTACATGTATAGGTAGAGGTAGTCATACAAGTATTGGTACAAGTAGTGATATTTGTACAAGTACTCGTAGTGGTATATGTACAAGTACAAATGTAGGTGCATAGGGCATGGACTATCATCACACAACGGATGTATTGGTTAGATTTAGGGACAAGATATATGTTCAAGTTAATAGTGAGATCAAGAAGGTAGTATTGAGGGAGTTTCACATGAAACCATATTCTGGTCACCCATGTTAACAGATGACATTGACAACTATGAAGAAACTCTATTATTGGTCGAATTTGAGGAAGGGCATAGAAGATCGAGAAGGTAGTATTGAGTGAGTTTCACATGAAACCATATTCTGGTCACCCAAGTTAACAGATGACATTGACAGCTATGAAGAAACTCTATTATTGGTTGAATTTGAGGAAGGGCATAGAAGAGTTGATAGCTCAATGTTTGGACTATCAAAAATGAAAGTGGGAAGCATATCTTCCACTGGTAGAGTTCTCTTACAACAATGGGTATTAGGAATATTTGGAGACGAGTCCATTTGAGGTATTGTATGGGAAGAATTCCAATACTCACATCAGTTGGAATGATCTAGTTAACAAGGTGTTGATTGGACTAGACACGTTGGAAAACATGGAACGTGAAATGTAGGTAACCAAGAAGAATTTGAGAACAACACAAGACAGGTAGAAGAGTTATGAAAATTAGAATAGGTTTTTCAAGGAGTTCCAACTTGGGGAACATGTTTACTTACACATCAAACCAAAGAATAGCTCCTTGTGAATTGGATCATGTGCCATGTTGGCACCTCGATTTTGTGAACCTTTCAAGATTTTTGAAAGTATTGGGATAGTAGCCCATCGGCTTGTACTACCTCCAATAGTGAAATTACATGATGTTTTCCATGTCTCGTTTCTTAAGAAATATGTTAAGGATGTTAATCATGTGATTGACTGGATTGTATTACACGTTGATCTAGAAGGACACTTTCAGTCGAAACCACAGTGCATTTTGCCAAGAAAGATGCTCATGCTCTAGAATTAAGCAATCAAGTAGGTTAAAGTACAATGGAAACACTCTAGGCCCGATGAAGCTACATGGGAGATGGCGAATCAAGTGTGGGCTATGTATCTTTCCATATTCACTGGTTAAGTGGATGTTTTGGTATATGTCTTTGGTATATGCTTTGGTCCATGTTTTGGTAATTTTTAGTCTATGTGCATGTGTATATGGATGTAAATACCACCATAAGCTATGTTATAAAGCTTCAATAAGAGTTATGGGTGTCATGTCATTATCATGTTACTTGTTATGCTTTCATGTTGGTTTGTTTCTCAACAGGATGATGATTATACATAATGCAAATATCTAAGTTATAAAGCTCCATGGGCAGTATGTTTTGCTTAAAATAGCCTTGTTGGTTGTAGGTGTTGTTAAGGACCGAGGATGGTGTTCCCCCAAGGGCTCCAGAGGGTTTTGTAACAGGCCTCGTAAAAATTCCATGTACTAAAAGTTAATAAAGGAAATATAATAAACAATGTTGATGGGACACTTATTCCAAGATGAATGTTGGGAAAAACCATAGTGATGGGGATCAAATGTGATTTTTCAATGGCTAAGGAAACTGGAAAAGGAAATGGAAAAGAATTTTTAAAGGAAAAACAACATTTTTGCAGATCTATTTTTTTAAATAATGGAAATTAGGAGAAAAGGAAGGTGAAAGGACATAGGTTGCATGTGAGGAGGAAAATGAAGAAAATAGAAGCCTCATTAACGAAAAGTCTTATGAGGATCAATTCGTACACTTTTGTCAAATATGTTTTGGATCTCTCTCTCTATTCTCTCTCTTTCATACTCTTGGAAACTTAAATTTTCTTGAATCACTCTTGGAGAGTGTTGCATACATGAAGTTTTGGAGAAGCAAGGTAAAGGAAAAGCAGGAAAGTGTAAGAGGACATCATGATCAACAACTACAATGGTTTTTTATTGCAAGTACCGAGTTGCATGTATGTTTTCCTCAGTAGTTTTTGCATGCATGGCATATGCATGTTTTCTATTGGTCATGATCTATCATTGGCATGGAGGATTGCCTAAATTGATAGTGGATTTTCCTAGCCTTTCCATTTCCTTGATAACCATGGTGTTGTGGGTTCATTTGTTTATTTTTCTAGTTTCTTCTCATGTTTCCTTTGGCTTGGGTTGCGTTACTAGTTCCTGGAAGCCCTAGTTGGAAAAACACTCTAGAATCCTTATAACATCTTGGTTTGAGTTACTAGTCCTGAAAGCACTGGTTGGAAAAATGCTCTAAAAACCATTGGTGGGTTTAGTTACTAGTCCTAGAAGCCATGGTTTAACAAATTCTTTGGAAGCCTAGATTAAGTTGTGCTTTGAGTTACTAGGCCTAGAACTATTGGTTGGAACAAATGCTCTGGAACCCTAGAAGGCTTAGATAGATACGAAGATGATGATGGTTTTGTGATGTTTGGCAGTGAGGTGGAATCATTGTTTGATGGGTTGAGGTGGTTTGGTCTATGGAAGCCCTCGATGGTTTTGGATTGATGTGCTTTATGAGTTCCCACATCCATGCTTGGAGTATGACATTGGGGTGACTGTCCGAATAGAGTTTCTTCTCAGCCATGTCTACATTCAGGTGGTTCATAGAATTTCCATAACTAGTTTTCCTTTGCATCATTAATATGAGTTTGTTTCTCCATGTTTCTTCATGAGTATTATATTGGTTTATATGTGGATGATATGGCTATAATTTTCTTGGTATTTATGTTTCTATTATGATGGTTATGAACATGTATTATGATAGTGCCTATGTATGACTCTCATCATGTTTTTACTTGTAAATGAGTGAACGATGTATCTATTCCCTAATGGATGAAAGTCCATCTAATGTGATGAGGCATCAGTGTTTCTTAGTGATTCTTAGATGAGTATGAGACCCCTATGCTCAGATTTATAGTTTGAACCTATAGATTACATATTTGTGACATGTTTCAAGAAATGTCTATCATGGCTAGTAGGGGTCTAGTCTAGTCCATGATCAAGTAATTACATGTGTATCATCATTCTATGGTTATTTTTCAATTTTTTAGAGTTTCATTGAGTTATCGACAATGACCTAGGCTTTGGGCTTGAAAAGGTGGCTCAAATCACAGAGACAAAGGAAGAGCACTGGGAAGAAAATTCTCTAGATGCATGCATACACATGTTGTGGGAGTGCATGGATACTCATGGATGAATTCTTATCCATATCAAACGAGTGTTCAAGGATTTATTGGTCTAAAACTTCAGTTGGTTTCAGGGACTAGTTACCTGAGTGGTTGGAATGGCTCCTAGGAGTTTTGTTGTTGATGTGGAGGATCTATGTGGTATGTTTGTGTTGATTCCACTTCCTTAAGATAACGTAGGAGGTATAATCTCATTATATTGGCATATCATCACATATCTACTCCAGTTGTCTGGTTACTTTTGTAGATGTGGAATGAGAGTGTCACAGAGGAGACTCAATCTTATGGTGAAGAAGTAGAAAAGGAGCTAGCGAAAGGATCTTATGCTAAGAGAAATGGAACTATCAGTATCGGTTATTAAATTTTATAGATAATTCAAATCAACCGTAGATAAAAGTAACATGCATACTATTGAATTCGGTAAAAAGCAAGAATGCTAATATATGCAGAAAAACTCATTTTAACTTGTAAAAAATGGTTATCGAGGTCAGATAACTTGGAGATATGGCCAAACTATTGAGATGAACAGGAAAAAGGTAAAAAAATAAGGCTTCATACACAAATTAAAAAAATAAACAAACGCAAAGTTAGTAACAATGAAATCCATAAAAGCATGCCTAATCAAGGAGAATCGAAGCAAGTTTTTGAGACTGAGCTTCTAGTAGGTGTTCTTATGTTGTTTTATGAAAATAAATAAATTTTGAAGGTGTTTTCCTATTAGTGATGAGATAGATTTAAAGGTGTTGGCAGTTGAGAGATTCACTTATTTTGTAAAAAAAAGACAACCATTGATCCTAGTGTCAAAATGGGTGAAAGACCGAGCAGTTAGTGTTAAAGAATTTTGTAGATTGTTTATTAGGGCTTTGTTCTCTTTCAAGTGGGCGTTGGAGAATAGTTGTTGTTGTATGTCCACTTAGTTGTACATGGTAATTTAGGGAATTGCAGCTTCCATGTTGATTGTAGCCAGAGAATTTATAACAACAAGTTGTAGCTTGCTTTATCAATGAATTGAAGAGAGGTTTTGAAAGTTACTTGTTCTTGTGTGTTGCATTTCGATTGTTCGAATTAATTCCTTTTATGTTGATTTAATTTATTACTAATGTATTTAATAATGAAACAAGGTAAAATAAATTTTAATTTGGTAAAATTGCTACAATATTGATTCACCCCCCATTCTTAGCATTGTCTCGGTTTCCAACAAACCCACTATTAAGACAAGATATTACCAAGAAATTTACCCTTAGTCATAGTGAAGAATGACTTACAGGTATTTAAGGATAAGCCAAACATACGACATTTCTATATTATCGCTTAAATATTCTCTAAGTGTCAGCAATCATACCATGACAAAATTGTTATCTCATCTAGATATATTATGATAAAACGATATTTTTCTTGTCTAAAAGTGATATCAATAGACCTATAGGATGTGTCTATAGTGTTCATTAACCAAAAATTCATCTTCTCATACAAAAATTCCCCCCATGGAGTTGTAAAGGTTGTCTTATAGTTACCAACCTTATGGATAGCAATTTGATTACAACTACAAAATTCATCCATCATGGAAATCCCATCAGATCGTACTACCCTTTGAAGGATATAGTTCATTTCTAGTAGAGGGAAATTATATTTTAAAGAATCTCTAGTTCAATTTGAGAAATCTACAGAAAGTCTAATCTCACCATTTTTATTTATGATTGCTAGAAAAATAGCTAGCATATCAAAGTAACTTAGCAGTGCTATTATTTTTTCATCGAGCAATTTTTTGATCTCCTATTCTGTAGGAGGTATTTAGGGATTTACCTATCTAGGTTTCTCCCTAAAGGGTTTAACCCCTTCCTTTAAAGGTACCATACATTCTATAATTTTCCTGTGCAAAGTTTTCAAATCCTTTTGAGTCTAGGTAAAAACATCAATCTACTATTTGAAAATAGCTATATATTAGCCTTTAATTTCCCTAAGAAGAAATTTGGACAGATGGATAAGCTTATGATTCTATTGCATCCATACACAAATTGGTTTCGCTTATATATTGATAGGTTTTAGCATAGGAAAAACTATTGCATCTTCCTAGTCAATTTTTTTCAAGAGGAATCAATCCTTCAGGAATGTAATTATTCTTCAGTTGTATTACCTCTTTCTTTCCTATTTTTCCTTTAAAAATTAAAGAATCATGGTTTTCTAAGTTATCATCATCACCTTATATGCATAAATCTGAAAATTGCCCCATCATTTCAAAGAATTTTCTAATTTCCTAGTCATCTTTGATGACATTTGAATATTTTACATTGTTAGAGATATAAGTATGGTAAAGGATCTCAATTTCATATTCTGCCTTAGTTTGATGTGGGGGAAGAAATGTCGTAGTTGTAATAGAAATGTGACAACTGAATTGATTTTTCTCTCTTGATGTAGTTGTAAAATTCATGGCTGAGAATAAATTTTTGATTAGGTCTCAAACTTAATTTTGACAAACGCTAAGTCTTAGGTGCTTCATATAACATTTTTTTGTAAATTGTTTAATTATAGGATCCAAGTCACCAAAAATTGAAAGATTTTAAGCGATCATTTTTTGGCTTGTTGCAAGCACTAAAACCAAGGCTTCATAATCAACTAGATTATTCATCGTTTCAATATTTAATTTAAATGGAAATGTAACGTTCTCCTTGCAAAGGGAGACATAAACCACCCCTATGCCATGTCCATTTTGAGAGGAGCCACCATTAAAAAAAATATTCCAGATTAAATTTGCATCTTGTACAATTTCATTCGTTTTTTATTTTCTATTTACAAGGTATTTTTCTTCATTTATTATGGTTAATAGAAAATTTCTTAACTTATCATCAAAGTCATACACATGAACATTATTCAGATTATTCTTAGAGCTCATAGTGTAAGCCAATTGCCAACCTTTATAAATCATTTTGTGCCACCTCTACAAATATGTATAGCTTCGTATGACAGGTAAAGCTAGAGAGAACCTCCTAGCTTGAATACATAAGATCAATATAAGACAATCTCATAGTTGTTTTGAGCATTAACCTCTACTACAACCATAACTACATTTTTCACTAACACTTGCGCTTGGACAAACACTAGATATTTTATCATACCAAGGAATCTACTCTTTGGGAATCAAAATAGTTTAAATCTATATAATCTTAGGTGATATCTAATACCAAAGCATCCATAATTTATTTTTTAATAAGTTTATGATATGTTATGGAATCTAGAATACATTTACACAACGTGAAGACATGGATTTTTTTTACTAATATAGAAGGGAGGTACTAGGGTATATTCCTTTTCAATTTGAGGACTGATGGTAATTTTAGGAGCATCTTCTTGTATATGAATAATATTCGTTGCCAATACCTGATATTATTGATCTATGACCATTTGAATAATTTTTTTAACTTCCTCTTTTTATATTGCTATTCATAGAATTTATTTTAACTGTATGTTAAATTTTACTTTAGTTAATTCATGATGAAAACCAAAACTTTGATTATTTTGTGGGATTTTGTTTGCCCACTAAGGATCCTTAGGGTTTTCTCCTTTATTCTGAATATTATCTCTAGGAGAGAGTTTTTTAATTTGGTTTTCTCTCTTATGTCTTCGGAAATATTTTCATTTTTCTCCATGTCTAGGCCTCAAGTCATATTTATGCGAAATTTAGGCCTCTAAATGCTCAAAAAACATTCAATTTGTGAGTCCCAATGTGTTCTTAATATTACACTAGATAGTATTAATCTTGACACTAATCAAGAAAATTTATTTTGGGGCACTCTGCATCAGGAATCATGATTTGACTAGCTACATCATCCTTGTATTCTCCAAGTAAATTTACATGTTCCACAAAGCAAATCGAATCTAGGAGTTTCCTATTGTTGACCTCCTTGTGAAATTTGGGGATTGAAGGGCCAATAGTAAGCTCCTATTGACAGCGCTTCAAATACATCAACCAAGGGTGTCTCCTCGATGTGAAGTCCCAATTTGACCTCACATCATTTCGAATAGGAGCTCCATCCGAGATATAAGTCCATCTACCACATATTCTTATAGGTTTTCCTTGGCAACAAAGTTAAGAAGAAAAGGTACATGCACAAGTAATATTGGATCAAAAAATGAGTATTCCTCATGAGTGTTTGGTTGTATTTGTGTCAAGATTCTTCTACTACAAAGCGAAATGAAAGCGAGCCTATAGGTGAGAGGTAATAGGACCACCCTAGTAGAGACACACACACAAAAAATGTATGTTTCACATCTTGTGGAATATTCGACAAAGATGCCATGGTCATTCCAACCATTGTAAGAAAAAAAAATTCTAATATCCAACATAATAGTGAAAAAAGATGTGACAGTTATATAAACCATTAAAGCACATTATTAATTAGATACACACCACAATAACCAAAATAGTTCAATTACTTTAGTACAGGTTAAAGGAAACATGAACCATAAATATTCACACAACAGTCTTACAAATATTCACAATCCATGAATGAAAATTAGTCATCCACTAGGCTTCAAGTATTTTGTAAAAGTCATCAGACACATGTATACAACGAACAACACTAGCCCCAATAGTGGAGTGTTGGAGCCACTCCTTGCTCTGCAAAAGAACTATATTGTCTATCAAATTCCTTGCTAGAAAATCCAAGTTGAAACGTCCTTTGCATGAATAATGAGCATGTATATATAACAAATGGGGTGATCCTTCACCCTCCTTATGACTCTTGGACTACCCTCATGATTGTTTGTCTTCTCAGGACTTTTTGACTTCCTACATTACTTTTCAAATTACATAGATGACTCTTGGACTTTCACTTCACATTAAATTTTACAATATAGAATTACATAATCCATGAATGATGTAGGAAATTATGACTTGTGACTAGACATGACATGACACTGATTACATGGATTGCATGATGGTGTGGAAGTGAGAAGTTATCCTTCTTGTTGCTTATTTCTCTCTATCTTTAATAAAAGACGTATTTAATGCTTCTTCTTCATGACAGATATTCTTTTTTATTCATATATACCCTCAAAAGGGTCATGAATCATATGGAGCTTTCATGTGGTCCTCATATTTTGTCTTCTACTGTAATACATTGTTCTTTCATATTCTTTTTTGATGATCATCTTATCTCCTCTACTCAGTAGGTGTGTTCCATAATGGAATCCTTCTCCATATCCTTATTTATCATCTTTTGATATCATGAAAGAGTTCTTGCATCTACAATCCACTCATGAGAATACAACATCAATCTGATAAACCCCTAGTCTATGAGGTTGCATGATAATCCACTAACTAACCCAGAATGGAGTGGTAGGCCAAGGGGTATGCTCATTGACTGCACAATTGTGAAAATTAGAAATTCAGGGGTTAGGATTGTGCCTTGAGACTGTGTAATGTGTAGTTCAGGCTTGGACTGAGCAAAAATATTTACCAATTGGGAAGCTCGGGGAGCTAGGTTGAGGGCTTGAACACTAGTTTTACCCGTTGTGTAGTTATGGAAGATATAGGAGCCTAGGTGATTGCACAATTCAACATTTAAAGAGCTTAGGTCTGAATCTTTAGCCTTGAGACTACACATTGCACAGTTCATGCTAGACTGTTTAGGCAGATTACATAATTTTGAGGCCAACTGAGTCAATTTGCTTGGATTTTGCACTATTTTTTTCAACTACACAGTTCTTAGAGGCAAAGAAAACCTCATTATTGTGTAGTTTTGTAGTGAAATATCTCATTGTTTGTGTTTGAGCTCAGAGACTATGTAGTGTGCTATTGGGGCTAGGATAGAGTGTTGAATTTTGTAATTTTGAAGGTGAAGGCTTGTGCTTGAGCACTAAAACTATGCAATGCATAGTCTTAGAAGGTAGGAACTATGAATTGTGTAGTGTCAAGAGCCATGGATTTAGCTTGAAGTCTAGGAATATGTAACGTAAATTTCAGCAACACTGAATGATGCTAAGTTCCTAGGAATTTTCTAAAATTTGACTAAGTGTGGGATGAGTGAAACTGATGTGAATAATGATATAACTTGACTATGATCACACACTTAGAGTGATTTATGAAACAAAATATATCATATGGAACATGTCAACAACATACTTCCCTTAGTGTGCCAACGTTTAAAATAACTTATGACATGTGAGACATTAAAGATACAGTTTGCGATGACCCTGCCGAAAATTGTGTGACAATGCTTAAAAATTTGGAAATGAGTTTGATGGAGGTTTACCTGGTAACACAAACTAATTTACAGAAGGGGAACCTATTGAAACCACCAAAACAAGATTATTTACATTGTGTGATAGTTAACATGTTAGAATATGACAACTTCTAAAGTGCGAGCGACACTTGCGATATGTGAATGCTAATGAAAGTAACACATTTCACAGAGAAGATAACATGAAAAATACACTAACTAGAATGAAATAAAGCAAAAGTGACAACCAAGGAAATGAAAATAACACTCACAGAAACAAAGGTGCATGAAAGCGACATTTTGCAAACATCGGTGTAATAGAGATACA
The DNA here is from genome assembly GCA_000404065.3 of Pinus taeda. Lineage (NCBI taxonomy): Eukaryota > Viridiplantae > Streptophyta > Pinopsida > Pinales > Pinaceae > Pinus > Pinus taeda. The sequence goes on along the minus strand of APFE031158216.1, from coordinate 396,744 downwards.
AATGCAGATAGAAGTAAGAAATTAGTGATGTCAGTGCTCACTAAATGTCCACATGGACTGGACATTGCACATGAATAGTCATGATGGACCATTCTATGCTTGCTCAATATTTCATAAAAGAATTCACTCATGAAATTTTTGACGACTGAGCATGCGTGATCAAGTACCCTCAACATTTCCAATCGAAGAAGGGAGATCAAAAGCATCAAGTAACCAAGAAGTGACTTGGCGAAAACACTTGGCAACAAACTAGTAGAAATCCAACTTCTTTATCTTGGTTAATTATTTCATGGAGGATCTATCTCTTCAAGAAGTAATTATTCATCATTTTGATTACCATGTCTTCCCCACTTACCCCGTGCATAAATGTAGTCCCCTTTATTCCTTTACTACATTAAAAATAGAAATAAGATGAGTGATCACATAATGTTTTGAAACGGGATGTGATAATCAAGTTCATGAGCTTTAGATTTCAAAATTATAGTTTTTCATCTTTAGTGTTGCTCCCTTGTCAAGAGGCCTAGACAGTAACCTGGCAGAGTCATTATAGGAACACAAAAATTGCACCACTACCAATGAGCTAGGACAATACCCCGATGGAGTTACTTGCTTCACCTCTCTGCACAGGAAGCCTTTCTCTTGTTTCACCTTTATTTATATTTTTAAATAGGATTGTACATAGGAATTTATTTATTTATGGAAGGAAGAGGGATCCAAAATTATTGAGAGGGGAAGAGGTTTTTCCTTCAGAGAATCATATAGATACCTCTAATTTAGGTTTGCTCGATTCCCTTATCCTTCTCTACTTGATTGGATCATCCTAAAAAAAATGAAACAAAAAAACCATGCATAGGGATTAGCTTTCCAGAATACACATGGACATCATGGTTTAACACAAATATTTCCTAACGCAAGGATCATATTTTGTGTCGGAACATCATAAACTAAAACATGTAACCAAGACAAGGAAGAAGGACATAGAGTTAGCCAAATGTTGCGGCATCATAAAGTTGTTTTATATTTTTCCACATTTTCTTTTGAGTGAACATAGCATCTTCATGCAAGGTCTCTCAAAATGAAAGGAAAGACAATGCACAACAAAGGAACAAAACTAGAATACAAGGCAAAAAGTGGCTAAACCAAAACATGATGCAAAACTAGAACCATAAAAGAAAAGACAAACTATAGGAAATGAATGCATGTTGAATGTGAAAGTAAGCTAAAATGCAACTAGACCTACTCCTAACCTAATCATCTAGAAGGTCGAGGTCAAATATAATGGAATTTCCAATATAGCCACCACAATTATTCAGTCTTACAAACAAAAAGATGCGATCAATTAAAAAATATATAAAACAATGCAGAATGGAAAAGATAGGAGCTTGTATAACTTGCACAAAAAATTGAAGTTCTTGCCTATGAATAGAAAGATATTCGATAGTTACTACTTTTAACCAATTCAAATTGTTACCTTTCTGATGAAAATCATAGCTAAGAAAACCTCGAAAACGTCTTGTGAATGCAACTTCATCTATTTCATCCCTTTTAGAAAGCATGAGAAAAGACCAAAACCTGTTATTAGAAAAATGGGTTTCTAGGTAAGATGTTTTTGGGCAATGATGGATAGGATCGTGAAACTAGAAATAATCCTCTTGAGAATTATGAAATCTCTAAAAAGATAAATTTTCAATTAAAAACATTGTATTAGTATGTGAACCTTGTGAGACACAATTGATCTGATCATATTTAGTCGACTTCTCAAGACAGTAAGGGCTCGACATGACCATCAGCGAAGGCTGAAGTTCCTCAACCATTTGAAAAGTACCTAAAGGATGAGATGTGAAACCACGAATATCAAAGGATGTAAAATAACTATCTTTGGATGTGATGAGAAAATGGTAAGTTGAATTATAGTCATGAGATACAAAATAATGATCGGTGGATTGATTAAAACATGAGATTCCCAATTTGTAATTAAAATAGATAGATCAAAATGAAAATATGTGAAAATGATCAGAATAAGAGAACCAACTTCCTTGCATGTCGGATGTGGAAAACCATTTTCCTATAGCTGGTGAAAAAATATACAAGCATCATAATCATTGAAATAATTTAAAAGGAATGGCATCGCAACAAACACATGACACTAGTTAGGACATAGTGAATGGAGAAGATTTTGATTCGTGAAATAACTCGTACATTCACAATAACTCATGAACTGATTATCACTGAAGGGAATTTTGGGTGTGATAAAGGGAAAGGCTTCCAATACAACATTCACAAGAGCAACCAAGAGATGAATGTTAAGAAATGAATCTAATAGGCATGATTACTTCGACCAAAGATATTCTTTGAAATGATCAACTTCACAATTCCACGACTTTATGAGAGAAACATATTCCAAACCTGAGTTTGATGCAAAATATTTTCATGAATATTTTTGAATCAAAGAATATTCTTCAACCTTATCAAAAGTAAAATATTGAAAAATTTATAGATTACATCCATAACACCAAACGTATTTCAAAAATAAATTTGCGTCTAGTGAGACCATGCAAAGAGAAGGACTGAGTGAGAGAAATTAGATCTAGCTTAGTTCAGGGGCTCACCAGTGTCAAAAGATCCTAACATAACCATCAATGAAATTTGAAGTGCCTCGACTTCCTAACAAGTCCTAGAACATTTACAGATTTTAAAATGGAAATTTGAAGATTGAAATAGGTCATGCATTGTGTGAGGGTAGCTACTGCCACGAGTTTCAATAAGACCACTACTCACCAGATGACAGCCATCTCTATCATTGATTTGACCATATTTCTCAACTTCAACAACCAGATTACTCAAAATGAAAGATTCGTTTGATCACAAATCTGAATATGTATGAATTGGATAAATTTCATGAGGAAGCTAATTTGAACAGTTATCTTCATGCAAGATTAGAGATGATGAGGGATGTAAAGAGTACCCAATGATTTTATTTTTTTCATTTTCATCATGGAAAATCTCACCACCTTCTGTTGACTAGAAATTTAATTCATCAGATGAAGAACTTGAAGAGCATGGAGTATCTCCATCACAAGTAAATGAATTGCAAATAGTAGAGCACAAGGTATAGTGAGATGAGGTGAAAGTTTTAATAAAAGCATCTTATTTGATGAAATCAAATATTATATCTAAATTAAAATATTCATGAGAAACTAAATATCAACTTGTGCACTTGGGCATTCGTCATCAATTAAATTAAAAAATTATCACTATCAGAATGATTATTTCCCAAGGCTACATATTGATTTAAAGAATTGATTGCATTTGATTCACTACTGAGATTAGGAGATTGAAAATAATCCAAGAATGGAAGCACATCGTCTTCACATGGAGGATTTTGAAAACGATAATAAATATTGAAAGCATCTTCACCTTCTTTTGGAGAGTAAGGAGTGGTTTAGACACTTTAATATTGGGGCTAATATTATTTGTTGTATATATGTATCTTGTGACTTTTACTTAATACTTGAAGCATGGTGTTTGACATGTTTTCATGCATGGGTTGTTAATATTTGTAAGACTGTTCTATGAATATTTACGGTCCATGTTTTCTGTATGAGTCTTGAACTACCATCATGACTATTTTACTTCTCATGACTTTTCCACCACCTACATAACTCTATCCATTACATAGATGACTCTAGGAGGTTTACTTCATGTTACCTTTTCCAATATAGAACTACATAATCCACAAATGATGTGGCACATAATGACTCATGACAAGACATGACATGAAACTGAAGACATGGACTGCATGATGATGTTGAAATGCCAAGTTGTCCTTGTTGTTGCTTCTTTATTTATCTCTTCAATAAGAGATATATCTAATGCTTCATCTTCATGATAGATATGATTTGTTCTTCATAACCACCCTCCAAAGGGTTGTGAATCAGATGGGGACTTCATGATGTTATGATCTTTGGTCTTCTGTAGCAATCTAGTGTTCATTCATCTTCTTGTAGGATGGTCATATTATCTCCTCCACAACTTAGGTGTATTCTATCATGTCCTCATTGTCCATATCCTTCTTCATCATCTTTCCATATCATGATAGAGTTCCTACTTTTTCCATCCACTCATGACAAGACAACAATAGTTTGATAAAACCCTAGTCAAAGAAGCTACATGTTGATCGGCTGACTAAGGCAAAACTAGGTTGTATTATGAGGGAGAGGCTCATTGAATATGTAGTTACGGAACTCAAGCAGTCAAGGATCAGGCTTGAGCCTTTAGACTCCGCAATGCATAGTTTAGGCTTGGACTGAGAAAAAAGATTACGGAGTTAGGGAGCTTAGGGAGCTAGGCTAAGTGCTTGAACACTGATTTTCCCCATTGCATAGATTTTGAAGACAAATAATCCCAAGTGATTACATAGTTTAAGAGATCAGGGCTAAGGCTTGAGACTTGAGACTACGCAGTTCATAGTCTAGGCTGGACTTTGTAGGCAAATTGCACAGTTTTGAGGCTTAGTGAGACAAGTTGCAAGGTTTTGCATTGTTTCTATCAACTGCACAATTTTTGGATGTAGAGAAGAAATGGAGATAGCACAACTATGAATTTAAATAACTCATAGTTTGGGATTGACCTCAAAGACTACATAGTGCATAGTTACATCCATGATAGAGGGTTGAATTGGTAAATTTTGGAGGCCAAGGATTGGGCTTCAGAACTAAAACTCTGCAATGTGTAGTCCTGGAAGACATGAAATGTGCATTACATTATTTCAATAGGTAGGGTTTCATATCGAAGGCTCAGACTACGCAATTCATAGTTCAGGAAGGCTGGATGAGCCTAAGTTGCTGGGAATTTTCCAAGATTTGGATAAGTGTAGGATTAATGAAGCTTATGCTAATAGTGATAGGACTTAACTATGATCACATACTTAGGGTGATTTATGACACAACATATGTTAGGTCCCTACATTAATAGTGTAAAACCTTATTGTTATTAGTGAAACCCCCTATTATATTGTTGTGCCCATGTAGTCCCCATACTGTTATTATTGTGCCTGATAAAAGCCCACTATTGTTATTGTTGTGCCCTTAAATTATTATTTTTATGTCAACTCTTATTATATTATGACCCCTTGGACTCCTATATATAGAATGAAGGTCTTATCATTTGTAGCATCCAATAATTGCTCCTTTGTGTAATGTAAAGGAGGTTTTACCCTCAAAGAGGCTGATTTTTAAGTCATTAATCTATCTTTTATATCTCTTTGTGAGTTGCTTTCATAACATTTGGTATCAGAGCTTTGGATTGTAGGCTTTCACTACTCTAAACGAGTCTTCGTCGAATTTTCTCTATAAAGTTTTCTCTATGAAGTTTCAGAAGATAGAAAAAAATGCATTTGAACCGAATGCGTTCTGAACCTTGCATCTAAATTTTAGAGCTTGTCTCACTATAGTTTTGGAGATATGATCTGAGGAAGTTAGAGTTTTGGCAATATCCATAATTCCATCTGAAACAATGGATCATGGAATTTTCACTATAATTTGTTTTCTACAAAGGTTCAGTCTCTAAAATTAAAACCCATTTGAGTCGAAACCTTAGTGAAGCCTGAGCCTGACTTTCAGATCTTGTTTCACTATATTGTCGAAGATACGGTCCAAGGCATTTAGGTTTTTGCAGACTGACAAATTACATTTGAAATAGGTGACCTTGGGAAAATCATCATAACTTTCTCTGTGATCATCATATTGAAATTTCTTAAGTAGTTACTGAAACAGGAGAGACTGTAGTTTTATGTATATTGTTTTCAAGTGCAAAGGTCAAAACAGTGACACATGGCAAGTCCTATAAGTTCGCTCTACTCAACTAGTCTATAATCAAGTCATCATAGTATATTTGGCATAACTCTTTATTGAATAATACAATATTGATAAGATAGTTGGGGTTAGAAATAGGACTCATAGGGTTACCATAGGCCAAAACTTTAGAACATGAAGATCTGAAATTAGTGAGTTATAGTCATCTAAATGTTGAGCTCCTCAAAGCAAGAAAAATATTGACTCAAATCAAGAAAATAGAAACACCTAGTAAGCAAAATTGGATGGATGATTTGAACAATGCGATCGATGCTAAGATAAATAGTTTTATATGCGCCATGGAAGTACATTTGAAGAAAGGCATGGAATATTTGAAGAGATACATGGAATGTTTGAAGGAAGGTGGGAGAAAACTCCTACAAGAAAGGCCTCATAAAGAGAAAAAGGTAGTAGACGAAACTCATGATGAGAAAAAAATAAATGTTAATGACGATTTCATAGAATCTAACATTTTATCAAAGTCACACCATATTCCAAAGACCGATACAAGGAGTTTTGATGGAAAGGATCCCATAACATGTATACAACAGATGGAGAATATTTTGATCTACATAATGTGAACCTGTTACAAAAGGTACATATTGCATCTTTATATTTAGAACTGAATAAATAATTATCATATAAAGGACTTTGCTCTCATAAACTACTTGTCACTTGGTCAATTTTCATGGAGGAAATTATAACACATTATGAGGATACAAAGAGCAACACCTTCTCTAGCCAATTGATAAATATCAAACAAAAGAGTTCAATGGCAGAGCACATTGAGGACTTCCAAAAACTAAATAAAAGGGTAAATGGTATTCCAAATAAGTAGAGGATTGATGTCCTGAGAGGGACTATAAAGGATAACATTCAACATGAGGTTCGTCTTTGGGAAACTGATTCATTGGAGAAGGCATTCAAGATGGAAAGAAAAATTGAAAGCAAAATTATGGCAATAAGAAATCCTACCACTCACAATTATAAATATGGAAGTGTTGTTTTTCCTAGCCTTCCACAACCTACAGGGTTGACATCACAGCAATTGGAAGAAAAAGGAGGAAATGGCCCTTGTTACAATTGTAATGGAAAATACATTGAAGGTCGTAAGTGTGCTGAGAAGAAATTATTTTACATTGATTGTGAAGAGGAGGAAGAAAAAGATCAAGAAACTTCAAAAGAAGAAGATATACACAAGGAACCCACCCCGGAGAAACGAGAAATGAATCCGTCCATAACATGTAATGGATTGGTAGGAATTACCACTCCTCAAATTCTCAAGATAGAAGGACATATCAAGAAGAAAATTCACAACCTCACTTTCATACAGAATCAAATGAAACAATAGATAGATCAACATCACAACAAAATAAGTTTTGATTTAGGAGACTAGGTATTTTTTACAAAAACAACCATACAAAGAAATGTAGCTCAAGCAAGCTAAGAATGATAACCAATTATCATCAAAGTAATATGGTCCTTACAAGGTGTTGCAAAGGATTAGCACTATGGCATACAAATTGGAGCTTCCTACAACTTACCGAGTGCCCCTAGTTTTCCGTGTTTCATGATTAAATAAGGTTATAGGTGATAAGCTCCCAGTTCAAACAATATTTTTGAAACTTAACGAGGAAGGAAAAATCATATTGGAACTTGAAGTAGTCATAGAAACAACAAATCGACAGGTATGAAATTGACCAATTTCAGAGTATCTCATCAAGTGGAAGTACTTACCGACAGAAGCTTCCACATGGGAGGATGAGAATTTTATACAGAAGCATCCAGAACCACTCAAGAGTTGAGGAAAACACATTTTAAAGGAGGGGGGCATGTTAGGTCCCTATACTACTAGTGTAAACCCTTATTGGTATTATTGCAACCCTCATATTATATTTTCTGCCCATGTAGTCCCCCTATTGTTATTGTTGTGCCCCATAGAAACCCACTATTATTTTTGTTGTGCCCTTAAAAATGATTTTTTTTGTTGGCTTTGATTATATTATGACCCCTTATACTCCTATGTATAAAAACGAGGTCTTCTCATTTGTATCCTCCAAGAATTGTTCATTTGTGTAATGTAAAGGAGGTTTCCCCCTCGAAGAGGCTGATTTTTAATTCGTTGATCTATCTTTTATATCTTTTTGTGACTTGGTTTCATAACAACATATATCATCTACAACACATTAAACACATACTTCCCTTAGTGCGACAACCTTTATGACAACTTCTGACAAGTACGACACTAAAGATACACTTTGAGACGATCGTGACGACACTTATGCAATGGGGGTTAAAAATTTGCAAATGACTATGATGAAGGTTTACATGGTAATATCGACTATTTTACACAAGGATAACATCTTGAAACCACCATAACAAGATTTTGCACATTTTGCAACACTTAACATGCTAGAAGACAACAATTGCTAAAGTGTGAACGAAATTTAAGATATGTGAACGACTGTGAAGGAAACACATGCCAGAGTGAAGATAACATGAAAATGAAACAAAATGGAGTGAAAGAAAGAAAAATTAATAGCCAAGAACATGAAAACAATACTCATTAAAATAAAAACGCATGAAAGTGACAGTTTGAAAAACTCACCAAAATAGAAGTACAAACAAAGTTAGAAGTGAGAAATTGATCATGTTAGTGCACTCTAACTGTAGACGTGGATTGGAAATTGCACAATAATATTCTTGATGGACTGTTCTATGGTTGTTAAAGCTTGCATAAAATAATGCGCTCATGAAATTTTTGTGGACTGAGCATGTGTGAGCATGTACCTTCGACACATTGAAACCAAGAAGGGATGTCAAAAGCATCAACTATCCAAGAAGTGACTATGAATTGACCAATCACAAGATCCATAGTAGGCTCCAAAATTCAAGTGTAGGATAAATTTTGGAGGGTGTTTTTTGAAGCAAAAACAAGTCCCTAATTTTTAAATCGGTCATTCGGATTTTTATTTGCTATATTGTTATTATTATGTTGAAAATTTCTTTCAGGAGTTTTGTTCCCAGGTGTTAGGCTTGGAGCCCTATTCTATACATCATCATTTTGGACCTTATTTGATATTGTGTTAATTAATTTAATCATTTCTTCAATCCTCTATTCTTGGTGATCTTTGATACCCGAGGCTTCAGGAGTAGAATTGACAACTTTCTTGTTACCCTCGTATTTTATTTCTTTAGCCCTTGTTTTCAAATGGCTAATAAAATTACCTTCATAGGCACAAGTTTTACTCTAATTATCTGACATTGTTGTAGGCCCTCTCTCAACATAAATGAGTGATTTGAGCCCAAACTAGCGAAATACGTTACCAAAGTCACTGTATTAGAAGTTTTATGTCGTTACGTAATTAATTATAGCATTTATTAAGTTCATTTAATGAATTTTCATGCTTAATATTTAAGCCACCAAACTTGGTTAGCCAAAATTGGTTACTCTTTTGGACCCCAAATGTTTTGAGAATGAAATTAACTAATATTTCCATGGTATTAATATAATTTTGAGGTAAGGTTCAAAACCATTTCTGAGAATAATCTTCCAATATTTGTATGAAAAGTGTCATACTTATATCATCATAGTTGGCTCTGAGTTTTTCACAATAGTCCTAGAATTTCACTACATGTTTCTCATCTGTAAGTTCCCCTTCATTATCAAATCTAGGTAATTATCATATTTTCGAGAAAAGTCATGCAGTGGAGCAACCAAGTTTATAGGTTGATAAAAAACATTAACCGAAACATTCGTGTTTTTGGGGAGAGGAGGAACTAATTTTTTTTGAAGTGGGTGAAGTAATGATGAGGAAGGGGTTGATGAGGAGCTATCTTGAGTTCCTATTGCATGAATTTCAATTCTCAACCCTTTAGGAGGTGCCGATGGACGAAAATTATGAGGTGAGCTAGGGTTAAGAAAAAGCGGATAAGTAAGTGTTAGTATGAATGTTTCTATTCACTTTGTTTTGTTTACAGTGGCCACTAGAGTGTCTGGATTACCGATATGTAGGCGAGAAAAATCAAATTGTGATTAGGTATTGTGTTTTGAGGAACCTAGTTTTAGGAGTACCTAAAAGAGAAAATTGTCTAATAAAGCATGAATAGACAAATTGTGACAAGGGGCATACCTAGTTTGAGGAGTTCATTTCATTAAGAATTTGTATTTTACACATTTTTCCTTTTCTAAGAAAATTGATAGTCTTGTTCTATCCTATGATTTAGGAAAAAGCATGTTTTGGTTGTGCGTGCTCGTCTTCTTCGCCGGAACTTCCCCATTTCTATGAATCTCCTTGGGAGTAAAGGAAACCTACAAGGTCAAATCGTATAATTGATTCAAAATACTAGGTTGATCATCTAATCCAAAAATAAGATGAGGTTGTACATGGTTACCAATAGTAATGAGCTAACACACACAATTTTCATTCCCCGGTAATGGTGCCAAATTGAATGTTTGTTACAAAATTGTTTTGGTGAAGCAGAACAATTTAAAAATGAATTGAATGAGGATAAAAGTCCTCCCATTTTAAGCTAGAAGGGCTTGTCCCCATTTCCGTGATGGGTATTCCCTATAAATAACTCATAAGATATATTGTAATGAGAAAATATATACATATGTCCATATTTTTTATATTGTAAAGAGATTTGTGAACTGGTAAATATTACAAGTGGAAGAAACAAATATATTGCACATAACCATTGATTACTAATAAAAACCTTAATTATGCAATAGAGAAATAAGACTATCTTGAAGAAGACTTGGATAGTATTGTATCGCGCCTTGGCTTCTCCACTGCACAGAGCTACTTCATCTCTTTGGAGGAGCAGGCGGATGTGGCTGAAACATTCCACTAATGTGACTAGCAGGTACATGGTGTATTGTATGATTGTGACTTACACTTCTCTATATAATAAAATCCAACACATTTTCATGCATATGTTGTTATTGCAGTTGGATTGCTCCGGTTCCCTTAGTGATTTATGTTGTTTAACTTACGTACTTCTATATGAACTGATTTGTATGAAATTATATGGATTTTGTTGTTAATGTGTTGCATATGTTGTTAATGTTGTCATCGGCCATGTCAACTGCCCTGCTAGACACCACATAGACATTTCTCATGAACCTTGTTATATCAACCGGCACACTCGTCTTGGAGTGATCAGTGAGTGTTGTTCATGTTATCTTACCTTGTATGTTGTGACTGCCACATCCGTGTCGACTACTATGCCTGAAGTTTTGCATGTCCTTTGTGTTGTATGTTCCTAGTCGAGTTGGGACTGATCCCTTTCAACTTGGAACTCACCTTCATCTCTTCTCCCCCTTTGAAGTGTTGGAACCTCTCATACACATTCCTTGACTCACTACATCAGTCACACCCTTTCTACTGACAGAGTTATCTAACTTACCTCTCTGTGACATCGCGGTCAAGGCTTTACCTTACGACCCACTGCTAGGACTCCTACACCAAACGATCTGAGGTCTAATTGGGACTTCTTATGGGGAGATCCCCTTAGCATGTTGGCGGGTCCAACACCTTCAACATTTCTGGCACTAGAACGAGGGCTTGATGATAGGCAATGTCCGCTCATCTGGTTTTGAACCTTTTCATATATTTCAAGGAGTCTTGCACTCTTCTTCCCCCGAGATGTTTTTGTAATCGTGAATATGTCTCCATCTTGGTCAAGCTTTTCGATCTCTTGTCCACTCACACATATGATGGTGAGGGGTAAGTGGCATGGCCTGAGAACTTACGTAACTTCCTTTCCATAATTTATGCGGAAGATGATTTTACTGATGAACAGCCAGGTCTACTGCTTACATTCACACTTCGTGAATCCCCATTTTACTGGGTGCTCAGCCTGCCGCCTCACACCATGCACTAATGTGAGAGCTTTTGTGATCTTATTGAAGACACGTTCCATCATTTTGATCCAAACCATATTGAACAGAAACTGTTATAGCAATGGAGGGCTCCACATGAATCCATTATTTATTTTTGGCAATGCTTACGTGACCTACAATTTCAAGCTTAGAGGAGCCAGATGAAGTTCGCTTCTCTCATGAAATAGTTCAAGTATTGTCTTAAGAAATATTCCCATCCCAAGAGAAAGCTTGATGTCAAGCCTTGTTCAACCTTCTTCACTGATGGAACTGCACAATCCCATGTGGGGGAAAGCACTATCTCAACGAACTGTCTGCCTCCCTTTCATTCAATAGTTCCACCGTCGCCCAGTGATGCTCAAGATCATGTTCGCACATTTGTTCATTCTTAGCACCCTCCAAACATCACTCCAGTCAATTTTTGCGCAGAGTTGGTTCTGAGTCCTTTGAGTTCCCATATGCATTCTTTTCTTCGACCTCCATATTTGCACCCCAGTGTTCCTTTGGATGATTTTGTCTTCTGTTCATCCATTCTGTAGTCTTCATTTGTTGTGAATGAGGAGCAACCCACTGACGGAGTTGGTGCTACACAACCAACATGTGTTTTCATTCATGAAGAGTATGAGTGGGAGCATTAGCATCAACACTTAGCGGAGGATGACTCCCTTCTGTCCGAACCACCTTTGTTGTTTCCTAGTTTGTTTGGTGAACCTACCATCCATGATTTTGCATGTTTGTCTTCATCCATGGATGCACCCATTGTTGATCACTTGCAGGACTCGCCAAATGCTAGTCCATCATTCGAAAATAGACAGGATAAGTTACTCATTGAAGATCCACTTGATCCTTCATTTGTATTTTCCAGAAACATAGATGATCAATTAGTTCATTTTTCATCTACCCATCTATTTGATTCATCTAATCATGAGGATGCCAAAGAACTCATTGATTTTTCTGATCATGGTGGTCGTGATCCATTTTCTTCCATTTTTTATCATGAGCATGAATTTATCATAGTTGATCTTTCAAAGCCACCAATTTATGGTGATCTACCTAATGATGAAGTTTAGACACCCAAGATGGTTGAGGCACTTCAGCCGAAGTCGATGGTTATGGCATGCTCTCACGCTCTTAGGGTCAGTCTCACTTCCGATCATGAAATTGTTCGATCACCCAAGGCTCCTCATCACTCGTCTTTATGCATTGAAGATCCATCTCACACACAAATCACACTTCCTCCACTCGAACTGCACGGTCCCATTTCTCATGCATTGGAGAAGTCTTACACTGCAAGCAGTCATTTGCAATGCAAGTTATCTTTGTTTCTTCATTTGCTTGCATGTCTTAGTCAAGTATGTTCTTTTTCTTCAAAGTTGCACATAGTGTTACACAACATCATGATAAGTCCACATATTGTCCATCATGAACATGCACTCACTTATGTCTCGTGGGCACCTTGAAACACAAAGTGTAGCTATCTTCACTATTATATCTTTCTTGTATGCTGGTCCGCACAACTGGGTTACTTGCGGAGCAAGCCTTCACACACATGGGTCTACCAATGCACCAGTGGCTGCATTGGAAGTATCACTTCATGTGATCGGGACCAGGCACCATTAGTGTAGGAGTAGGAGTAGTGTTTTCATTCAGTTATTTGCTTGCATGCATGTTTCCTTTCCTGCTTTGTTTGCTTGTTTATTTTCTTGTTTTGCTCTCATTTTTTCTGCTGCTTTTGGTTTGCTTTGTTGTTACTTTGTTTGTTTGTTTTTTTCGTAGTTTGGTTCGCATGACACCATGCATGACTCATGAAACAAGTTGGGTAAAGTACAATAGGGTTTGTACAACTATCACTACTTCATTATCTATCATCTTGCTTATGTATGATGAAATTGTTACTCTTAGTCCATGATATGTCGAAGGAGAATATGTACTCTTCGAAGTGAACCTTGGTGTAAACACAATGCTTTTGCACTAACTAGTGTCACCTTCTCTAGTCGATTGTTTTTGGGTTAACCCTTGTCATCTCAGTCAAGTAAAGTAAGGCGAGGGGGGAAACCTTAACAGGTACATTAGAGATACATAAAACTACTTCTCTACTGGAACAACCTCTTCTACTTGTAATAAGTTGGGATCCCTCTTCTTCCTCTGAAATGAATAAGTGCTATGCATAGTGGAAATGAAAAATAAAATGAAAAGAAAAAAATTCAAAATAAAAAATGAATAAGGTGAAAGAAGAGAAAGGCTTCCTGCATAGGGAGGTGATGCAAGTAACTCGACCGGGGTATTGACGAGGCTCACTGGCAGCAGATCCATGCTTGTGTTCCTATGTGACTGTGCCGGGGTGATATCTAGGCATGTTGGCTGTGCAGCAACACCAAAGATGAAACTAAGGCTCTGGCGACTATACTTCTTGTGCACCTATAAACCCCCAACCCTAATTGCATCAAATGTGTTTCCTTGGCTTGGAATGTGTGTCAATTGACCAAGAGGTTGGCAGATGCTACATCTTACATCAATATAGTGTGAAGCTAATATGAGCAAAGGACTAAGAAATACTTCTACTGGTGTTAGACTTGTTTTTCACAAATAAGGTCGATTTAGATAGCTAGAGTTCTACTAGTGTGTCGCTAAGTGTTGTAGAAACTACAACCACACTCCAAAAAAATTTCCTTAGCCTATTTTGGAGCCTCCCTACCAACCCTCAAAGTAGCTTGCCTTCCTTCGTCAAGTCCTCAAGATTCAATGCCTTTCTTGCTCAAAGGCAGTCTCTCAATCACAGTTTGATATCTTCCCTTCACAAGCTACTCACCCGGACTTGGTCCAACTATAGGCTAAGAAGATTCCCCTTGAAAATTGCACATTTATGGGGGAAAACTAGCCTTCCTTCCAACAATTGTTTAATCCCCTCTAACAGCCTGTTGGTCTCCAGTATTGTGCAATCCTACCAACCAATCCTCCCAGCAGGTTTTCTGTAAATTTTCCCAGCAGCAGGTTGTTCAAGCCAGGATTTATACAAATTTGGGTAGCAGTCAGCTAGTCTGCCTAGAAATTGAGCAAATCTCCTGGGCAGCCAGCCCAACTCCTAGCCAGAAATGTGCATTTTTCTCTACCAGCTGAGTAATCACTTGCATGTGCAGTTGAGTTGGCTAGTTCCCTTTGGAACCAAGAAAAAAATACTTGCATGCATAGATTTCTTCTCCCAAGGTAGCATGCAAAGTCATCCCTTGTCTGAGGGATGTATGTTTAGTGATTGGAGGTTACATGCAAGGAGCAATTCGAAAACCTCCTACCAAGTGTTGCTTCCCCTAGATTTGTACCATGTGTGTCACAACCTCGATGTTATCAAAACTCATGAACTAGACACTGCAGAGCTCATTCCTCACATCAACCTTGCAGCTCTGAAATCCCACCTCACATCTAGGAGTAGTTAGCACATTCAACTCAACTTTTTTGGGGTAAACCTGCTTCCCATGCATTATGTTGCATTTCTGTTGCTTTTTGGGTTTTTGCTTGTATAAATATTGTTCGCTTTATTTATTTGAATGATTGTTGTTGTTTAAATGTATACTAGCTTTTTATAGTTTTGTTTTAGTTTTTGTTGTTATCTCACTACTGTCGAATGCATGAAATTGTTTTGCACAGATATTCACCCAACTAGAAAAATGGCTCACCCACATGCATGTCGATCCATTTGGCGAATCTTTCATTCATGTTTTGCATGCACTGCTAATGAATTCTACTATCACTTTATGTCACCATGCATTGATAGATTTACTTTCTTTCAGTTGCTCATCGGCATGTCGGGCTAACCTTGGCCCCAGCTCTGCCTTCACCAAGGATGCATTACACAATATGGGAAAGGAAGTCTCACCTTCCTCTCTACATTTGCACACTCCTTCTATGCACTAGAATCCAAGTCTAAATTGTACATTTCTAGAGGTCAGTGGCTACTTGGCCCAAAAATTTGCAAAAATCTGTCACTGGGCTAGGAGTCTTTCCCAGCTGGAATCGCGCATTGCACAATCCCAGTAGCCAACTACCAAACTGTACTATGCATTGCAAAGTTCGAGCATTTAGGCAGTCTCTTAGTAGCCTAAATTGTGCCTTGTTTAGTCTTAGCAGTCGTTCTCCTGATCCTCAGGTTGAAATTGCGCGACCTTCATGATCATTCACCTAGGTATCTTGCAAGTCAGTTCTCATGTTCATTTTGGTTTTTGACTGATATATTGCTTGCTATGAGTGTTTCCATGTCTCCAGGTACCACAGGTGTTCATATGCCTCTCAGCAGTACAAGTACAATATCTTCCAAGACAGTAGAGATGAATACACCGTTTAGAGCATGCTTGGGGATGCAATCAATCAAGTGTCCATGGGATTACCTACTCACGAAGACATCAAGCAACAACGACACATCAAGAAGCATAATGAACAGCAGTGGAAGGAAACATACCGAATGCAGTGAATGCGACGAAGGCAAGAGGATGATTGTTGAAAACATGGAGGTGGAACAAGGTTGCAAGCTCAAGAAAGTCCATTGATGATGAAAGAAAATTTGGAGACTCCAGATATGGAGTGATGGCATGACATGAAGATCACGCAAAGGTAGAAGATGTAACAAAGAAGGAGTTGCATGTGTTAAAGCAGTAACTCAAGAAGGGCATGAAGTTTCGTAGACAAATGAATGAGTTGTAGTAGGATCAAGAACATCAATGGGCGCAACATTCACTCACAGACTAAACTATGCTCAGACAATTTAAAGTTCCAACCCAGCAGCTAACATGGAGCAGACATGGTGAGTAGTGTGGTTGATCGCATGGAATGGATTCAACAACATGTGTGTCATTGTGTGCACACATGCAATCCAACCCATTCAACACACTCACCAAGGTGAAGACAAGAAGAAAGTCAAAATGGAGCTGAATGGGTTGTTCGCAAAGGTTATGTGCATAACCACCAACACACACTTGAAGATCAACACTGACACTATGCATCAATGCGCTACTGGTTCAACCACACCCAAGAAGGCCATATGCATGTTAGTGGATGAGTTGGATGAAGGGGCTTAACCAATGCAATAATTACAACAAAAAGCGTTCACTTAAGGAATATGTCACCATGAGGTGCATGCACACCATCATAGATGACCAAGCTTGGCATCAGTTCACCAGCTTCACCATCACAAGCATGTCAAAGAGTTGGTCTCACCATAGGGAACTGGGTGTCAATGATGTCTTACAAGTCTTGCTGAAGCCATGTTGTCTCATGTGAGTACATGTGCATTGTAATGTTTAGTCATGTCAACAGTTGGATGTGACAGTCATAGAGTAGGTGAAGAGTCGTGAGAGTAGTTGAACTGTCACAAAGAGGAATGTCAAGGGTCACCCCACCCTTTGCTATAAATAGTTCCTCATAACTCATTGTATAGGCTTTTGGTTAGCCAAGCTTCTACTAAGACTATCTTGAAGAATACTTGGACAATATTGTAACGTGCCTTGGCTTCTCCACTACACAAATCTAGTTCATCTCTTTGGAGGAGTAAGCGGATATTGCCGTAACGTTCCACTGATAGGGATAGTAGGTTTACATGGTGTATTGTATGATTGTGACTTACACTTATTTATATAATAAAAGCCAACACATTTTCATGCATATGTTGTTATTGTAGTTGGGCTTCTCTAGTTGCCTTACTGATATATGTTGTTTAACATACGTACTTTTATATGAACTTATATATATACAATTATATAAATCTTGTTGTTTATGTGTTGCATATGTTGTTAATGATGTCACCATATGTGTGGACTGCTCTTACAAACACCAGACAAAACTTTCTCATAAACCTTGTTATATCAAATAGCACACTCATCTCGGATTGATCCATGACTGTTGTTTTTGTTATCTTACCTTGTACATTATGACTGCCACATCTGTGGCAGCTGCTCTACCATAAGTTGTGCATGTCCTTTGTGTTGTGTGTTCCTAGCTGAGTTGGGACTAATCCCTTTCAACCTAGAGCTCACCTTCACCTCCTTTTACCCTTTGAAGTGCTGGAATCACTCATACACATTCCTTGACTCACTGCATTAGTCACATCCCTGCTACTGATAGAGTTATCTTACTTTCCTCTGTGTGACATCTTGGTAAAGGGATTACCTTACGAGCCACTCCTGGACTTCTACACCAAATAGTCTGAGTTCTAATTGGGACTTCTTAATGGGGAGATCCCCTTGATATGTTGGCGGGTCCAGCACCATCAACAAGTCCTTATACCTCTTAGGTGGTCGAATCTGTTGATTAGATCTCCATCTTACTTCACTATTTTCACCTATGTTTTTTGAAAGTACTCCTCCACTTCTTATTGATATTTGACTGTTGGAGATATCCATATAGTTGGATTCTTCCACAAGCTTTTTCTTCTCACTGTATTTTTCTTTGGCTTCTAGTTTATTGTCTTCAACTTCAAGAAGAATGTGCCATCTTTAATAGTTGTTATCCTTGCTTCCTTCATTTTCCTGCTCATGGAAAGTTACATCTCTACTTGAAAAAACTTCATGACTATAGGGATAAAATATTTTATAATATTTAAATTCTGAATAGTATCGTACAAAAATACATTTGATGCCGTTAACATCAAGTTTCTTTATGTTCTCCTTTTGAATATGTTCGAAGTCATTACACCCAAATACCCTCAAATGATGAACTGTTGGTTTAAAACCATACAAGGCTTTGAATGTGATCTTAAGATGAAGGTACATTGTTGAACTTATGTTCTTTAAATAAACAACATTCCTAATGGCTTCTTCCCAAAAATAATTCTAGAGATTCTTATCTTTGATTTGTAACAACCCTCGTGAAATTTTCATGTAATAAAAGTTAATAAAGGGAAAATAAGACCACAGTTAAGGGAGACATATTCCAAGCTGAATTTTTAGAAAATATATCCTAGTGGGCATCAATCAATGTCTGTTTTGGCTAAGTAAACATCAAACAAGCTAAGTCAAAAGCATTAAAAGGAAAAAATTATTTTTTGGCACATTTATTTATGAAAATAAAGGAAGATAGGTGAAAATGAAGGTAAAAGGTCATAGGTTGGATGTGAGGAGGAAATTGAAGGAAAATAATAGAAAATGAATAAACTAGAGGCCTCAGAGGATTAGTGGGCAAGATTTTTCTAATATTTTTTTAGTTCATGTTTGGAGCTCTCTCATTCTTCTTTCTCCCACACACTCTTGACCACTTAGATTTTTCTTGGAGCACTCTATATCTGGATCAGGGAAGGAAAATAAATAAAAAGGAATGGAAGGGAAGCATGGATCGCGGAAAGGAAAATAGGATCAAGAAACTTTAGCAGGAAACCTTGCAGGTAGCCTTTTGCATGTGCGATTTCTTGGCTATTTTGGACATGCATGCCTTCGCATCTTGGTGTATGGTTCTTTTGTTATCAGTGACATGGTTTTCTCGGGTTATGAAAGTGGTTTATAGCCTCGCCTTTCCTTTTTCTGGAATCCATAGTTTCTTAAGATGTTTATTTTTATTTTTGAGCTTTGGTTTGCTAGATGTATTTCAGAATCTAGGGCAAAGGTGATCTCATGTTCCATTCCCAAAGGCCTAGGAATCCCTCCATTGGTTTTTGTGGGATGCATGGTAAAGGTTTACGGAGAGATCTCTATTTAGGGCCTAGTTATCCAGGATTCATTTGTGATAAATCCTGGGAGAATGGTCTCAGTTAAGGGCCTAATGATTTAGGTTTGGATTGCAATAAAGCTTTAGAGACAAGAAGGATGAAAATTCCTCAAGGATAGTGATGTATTCTGAATGGAATTCCTAGTTGGGTTCGGTTGTGATCGAAGCAACAATTTTGCTGTGATCACAACTTGATGTGGGTGGAGGTAGTTTAACCTCTAGATTCCGTTTTTTGTTCTTGGATTGGTTGTTTTGTCACATCCCACATTCATTTTTGGAATATGGTACTGGGGTGACTAGCTGAAAGAGAGATTTGGTTAAGCCATGTCTATGGTCGGGTGGTACGTGGAAGTCCCAAACCTGGTCCAATTTTCTTATGATTAATAAAATCTATCTTCTTACCTTTTCATTGGTTTATATGTGGATTTAATGGGTGTCACATCTCTGATATTTCTATGGTTTTTTGTCATTTGTAAGCATGGTTATATGACTGCTTCATGTAAAGGTTATTTCACGTATTTACTTGTAATTGTTAAATGGATGGATGAAATACATAATTGATGATATTTTAGTTCAATGTAGAAGGAGGTGACCCTTCTGGTTACGTTTTATAAGATATTTCAGTCATTTATGCTATGTCTTTTATCCTAGACCTTTAGATTTCATTGATCCCAATTGTTTGACAGAATGTTAGTCTCGAATGGGGCTGATCAAGCCTAGCCCTGAGGTTTATATTTTGTTTATCATCATTCTTATAATGTCTTTTATGGATTCTAAAGGTTGTAGAAGGCTATGGGCAGAGGTCAACATTCTAGGCTAGAAAAGTGGCTCAAATCTCGGGGTTGTTGGCTTATGTCTGCTAAGAAAATTCCATAGTCACTGGCACATATTCCTATGAGAGAAACCTTGCATTGTTGGTCATTATCTTTCATATAGCATGAGGGTGACTTCAGCTAAAAGGCTTAAAAAATTACTAGGACCCAAGGGCAAGATGTTTAAATGGATGACATGTCTCCTAAGGGTGGTGTTACTGATGTGGATGGGATTGTTTGATGTGTTCTGTCGATTCCATTTCCTTAAGGTTGCCAAGGAGATTTAATCCCTTATAATGACCTCTCTCATTACATGTTTGCTCCAGCTGGTTGGTTGTTTGGGTGAACCTAGAAGGTGGGGGTGTTACAAATTTGTATTAGAGTGTGGTTGCACTCTCCTTGTGTGAAGGTGCTTGGTCATGGATGCATGTCAATTGCATGTTTGTCTCTTACACTTTCATTCAATGTGCTTGTTTCATTTCATCATGTTGATCATGATTGTAGTAAGGGTGTCATGAGAAACTGGATGTGATTTTGTGGGATGCATTGTCAGAAGTATATGACTAGTTGCATATGCTTATATGTCACTTACATGTTGATTATATGTCGTTTGACTATATCCTTGGATGTTAGGTGCATTCTTGAATGTTTTGATTACATGTATCAATTTTATAAGTTGAATACAAGAATTGATTGCCTATGCTCAACTGCATGTTTTCATATGTATATGTAGTTAATTAGGCATTTTTTATGCATGTTGATAGTTGCATGAGGCAATGGGTGAAATGGAGTAATTTTTTGTCATGCATGATGTCATAGCATGCATTGTTGATATGGCGTTGCATTGATGACTAGACCATAATGAGAATTATGTTTATGCATTCATGCACCTATTCAACATAAGTCTATATGTTGTTATGATTATGTTATACATGTATCATGTTTATTTTATGATCTTGTAGACAAGGTATCCTCCCAAAATTATTTTAAGGTACATTGGTTTATCGTGATTTGGTTTAGATGACATAGTATGGCTTGCAGGAAAAAGATTAGATGGTTAGCAAGGTGGTAGATTACATATAATCTCCCTATGCACCAGATGGGCAATGTGGTATGGGGAACTCTTCTAGCTTGGATAATATATTGAGAATATTAAATGAATAAATAAGTATTTACAAAGGAGACAATGAAAAAATCATGTAGACACAAGAGAAACAAGAAGAGGTGAACGCGATACTACTTTAGAGCCTGTCAAATTTGCAGCAACAAGGACCACTTTGGATCAACCACAGACATCAGGACATAACTAATGGGGCATATGGTAGTAGGTGTTATAGTAGACACAAGTCAGATAGATATGACATGATCAGAGATGGCAGGTTGTTGGATACTTTTGATAGGAGAGGTGTTGACGCAAGTACTATTGCAGCTTTGGTTCTAATATGCATCATGATCATCATTTTTGTCATCCTTATAGGAGGAATGATAGGGGATACTTGTGAGATTAGTTTAAGAAGTAAAATCCACCTACCTTCGATGAAGAAGTGACAGGATGTGGAAAGCATGATTGTTTGGTATGAGGAAATTCTTTAGATTGCATGATTATTCAGAAAACATGAAAGCAAAGATAGTCACTTTCAGTCTCAATGATAAGATATTTGGTGGGAAGACATGAATAATGTCAAAGGTATACACGAGGAATCTTTCACTTGGCATGCATTTGAAAGGCTCTTCAAGAAGATATACTTGTCTGAGAGGTACTATGATGACAGAACTAAGGATTTTTATGACTTGTAGATGAGTTCTATGATAAATCATGAGTATACTAGCATATTTTTGGAGTTGTTGATATATCTACCTTACCTCAAGGAGGAGAAGGCCAAGGTTCAAAGATTCATCAGTGGACTACGAATTGCATATAGATACCAGATTTAGTTTGATGAGGGTACATCGCTGGAGGAGGCCACCGAAAAGTTAAAGCATTGTTATGAGTAGTCAAAGTGCAAAGTTGAGCCTAAGCATGACTTGAAAATAAATGAAAAAGATAAAGGAAAATGTTCACCAAAGAGAGGAAGACCTCAAGATCTAAGTGAGAGAGGAAATGTAGTTCCTTACAAGAGATTCAATACAACTACGAAGGGACGTGGAGAGGAGTAGGCTAGAGGCAATAGTAAGGAACCATTGCAGCATTAGGTATGTGATAAGGATCATTGTAAGAGGGATTTTCCATATATCTGACTGGTGGTACACCCCATATCTACAGTGCTCAGCAGGTGCATAGATTTGGTGGTGTTGGTCATAGCATTCCTCGGATCTATGCAACTTTGGACAATAGAAAGGGGGGTCATCAGGCATTGATCATTGAGATGGATGGTAATACTTGTGATCAATCTATTTCTATTTTGATTGATCTTGGATCTAACTATAGTTATATTAATCCTAACCTCGTGGAAAAGTGTGGTTTGAGAAAAGAAGTGCATGCAGAATCTTGGTTGGTATAGTTGGTTATAGGTACAAAGAAGCGAGCTCACCATTGGGCAATATCTTATGCATTCGAGTTAATGGCATGCCTATAACAACACATTTGGATGTACTTCCATAGGGTTTGTATAGTATGATTTTGGGTATGGATTAGCTATATCTTCACAGAACCAAAGTGGATTTATTTGACAAGGCCATTGCATGTGTGGATGATAGTGGGGACAAGAGGACACTCCAAGGGAAGAAGAAGCCTACGTCAATAAGGATGGTTAGTACTGTGTAGGTTAAGCGTAGTTCTAGAAAAGGTTTTGTGATTTTTGGAGTACACATTTCTACTGACACGGATAAGGAGGCTGAGGATGCTATTGTGTTTAGCAAGTACCCATTTATATTGTAATTATTATTATTGATTTTATTTAATTAGTGTAATGAGATTCCAATGAACACGCTAGAAGTTACTTCCAACTGTGTGGTTTACACCAATCTAGTTAACTTCCCCTTCTAGGGATTAACCACCAGTCCATGACCACCCAAATTGTGTATTACTAAGGTTAGTTTGTTGTACAAGAGTTATGTGCAACATATTCATGACTCCACAAGCGCTTTATACACCATGAAACCCAAAATGATTAAATTCCTTAATCATCCAATTATAAAAAATCCAATTAAAATTTCATTGTATGAAAGTTACTATCAAATTATGCTACAACAATACATACTCCACATTAATACCTTCTCTTTTCTCATTTCCTGTAACTACATCAATATTGCTTCTTTTAACACTTACATAGTACTCTTTCGTCAACTCTAGCAGCATAGTCACAACATTTTACAACATTCATATCTCTCGTTTCCTGTAATTGCATAACTATTATTTCTTTTAACACTTCAGAACATTTTACAACTTTCATATTGTTACAAAAAATTTTAAAATACTTATCTGTATCAACGCAACTCGCTGAGAAACTCATTCAAGGAAAGACCACTCCTCCCTTCTAATGAGAAAAACAATCACTTCCAGTTCTGCCCCTGGATCTTAACTTTCCATAACAATTGCTTCAACAAGTACCTTTTTTAGGTTAGTCCACATGCAATTAGGTTTAAGCAAGCCTACAACTCACATACCTATGTCTATATGAGAGTTTTCTACTGGCCTCAAACCAACTTAGGAAATGCTAATGCAGCTTCCTACAACACCTTTTGAGCGTCCTACTTAGGTGAATTTCTCTAAGTGATTTCTTCCCTTTTTTGGGAAAAACACCCTTTATCCTTGCAACCTAGATCTTTTTAATCTCTAAGGAAGGAAGAGTGAGAGAGTTAATTGTAATCCATTTAGGGTCTCTTCCCATGAGTTTCAAGGCTTGTTACAATTTTTATTAAAACAAAAAAAACAAAAGAATTTTATCACTTTAAAGTTTACCCATAGTCTTGTTAAGTTAAAATAAGTAACTAACAGTAAAAACATATTAACTTCCGTTACACCTTTATTACTGCCAATGAGATAGGATTCTCACCAAAAATATCCATTTCAACGCAATATTTTCATTTTCATATTTGTTTTTTCCATAGTTACAAGGGTACTGCTCCCAAGCATCGGAGAGCACATACCCAAAGCTCCCCCAGGAGCTTGGGAGTTGATCGGAAATGCTCCAAAACCGTCGGGAGCCTCAATGGGTACTTTGGAGCTTTTCCAACGGATTTTTGATGTTTTGGGAGCTTCACTGCAATGAATAAGTGCAAATTTAGGTGTATTTGACATTGCCATCTTGGGTGTTTCTTAAACTGATGGAAGGGGAGGGTATGATGGTGTGTTTAGATTTCGATGTGGATCTAGAACTAAGAGAAACAACCTGATTATGGAAAGCCCTTCTATCCAAATGAAGATGAGGAGTCTGGCCAATCCTGATCTTTGTCATTGGAAAGCTATTCAATGGCACATGGATATAAAAGAATTTAGGAAGATTGTTGGCCACTGGGTAATGGACAAAAGATGGAATACTAAAGAAAAAAATAGTTGAAATTATGAAATATAAATATTATGAAAAAAACAATTTTTAATTTAATTTTCATATTTATTTAAGTATAAAATATATATTAACTTGGAAATTTATAATTTTATTATACAAACTCTTGTTAAAATAACATTGGATTTAAACTCTATTGTTTTAAATTTTTTTAATCACTATTAATATATATTTTATATTTTCTTATCTCTAGTATAATTAGACGTAATCTATATATAATATTGGTGAGGTTACATCAAGGGCCAAGAATTGAACCAATAACTTAACATATAGCATTGCATGAAATCATTACAACTTTTTTTCCGGTTTGAGAGTTCTGCAAGGAATTTGATTGAGAAAATGTTGATGGATTAATATTTTTATTTTTTTGGCAATATTTCAAAGTTCAATCTTTTACATGTTTCTTTGCAACATAGAATTTGATTGGCATGTTTTGGACCGAAACAAATATTTTTTTTTTAATATATTATATTATTGCCACTCCCAACTTAACTTTTACTGTAAATTTGGTCAATATTTCTAGCTGTGCGAGATACTTGTTTCAACTTATTGGAAACTTGTGCAACATAGATTTTTTTTTTTATAAACTTTTACTTAATGAACTTCATTACTGAAAGTAAAGTGAGCTGCTCACCAAAAACACCATAAACACCATGTTAAAACAACAATTTTAATTTCATATCTATTTTTTTAATAAAATTTTATTTAATTAACTTGTAACATGTCAACGATCCAAATTCCAATTTAATTATATACTAAATAGCGGTAGTGTATATATAAATTTATGTTTCTGAACTTTACATTTTTTTAAGGTTATAACAATTCTATGTCCTTTTAAATAAAGTAACTATTTTAATAATAATTAAAAATTTATTTTGTTATCTTTATAGAACTTTCGGCTTCATGAATTATCGACTTTAGAAGAAATAAAAATTCGATATCGATTTTAAATAATCAATGAGTTATATTTAAAAAACAGACCTCACAGAATTAAATCAAAATAAACCAAATATTGAAGTGAATTTATACAACTAAAAACAGTAGAATGAGGAATCTTACACCATGTCGCAACCTAGAAAAATTAATTCTATCGAAATGATATTTAATATAGTTGTACGTTGTCGCCTGGGACGTAAAGAAGGGCCAGTATTCTTCTATTCATCTCTGTGAAATTCATGTTGCAGCCTTAGGGAAGACAGAAACTGCACATCATTTTTCCGACCGCACGCGCATGGGGATCACAATCTTGGAGGAGAATGGAAATGACAATAGGCGCAATTGGATTAGCTCGGATGAGCTCCTCCTCACGGGACTCGACAGCCCGTCCTTTCGGATTCACCATCTGCCCTCGTTCAGCCAAGAGTTCCGATTGGGAATAAGCACATGGAAGAACAGGAGAGTTGACAGACTGTGATCTGACATGTAAGGAGCTGAAATGAAAAAAGCTGATCATATCGATAGGCACTTTGGTATAGCAGCTGCCAAAAAAGTGAAGCAGAGATTGTTTTTCAGTTAAATAGATGATATGGTAAATATCAATAATAATTGACTGAAGTAGAATTCTATAGCTAATAATAATTGACTTAAGTAGAATTCTATAGGTATAGATAGAATTGAAGTAAAATTGAATGGTCTATCATACCAACTTAATAAAATCAAATATCATACCCAACTTAATAAAATCAAATATAATGACAGCTAACACAGTGAAATTAATATCTCAACAAATATAGACTAGGGTTGGGTTGGGTTGGAGCTGGTTTCACATGTATTGTCAAACCCTTATGGACAACTAAAAAAATAAAATCTTGCCCTGGCTCGCTTGGAATCAAACTTATTCCACACTGCCGAGCGTGTCGGATTTTCTTGCTGCTCTTCCATCCTTTATGTCCACTGTGAACTGTTGGTCTGGTGCGAGGGATCATGTGTCAACGTAGATCATTTTGCCCGGAGTCACGTACATAAAAGCATATAATTAAGAGTGTTTCAGGAATAAGATAACAAACTGTAAAATTGTTGGTTTTGATGATTAGAAATTACAAAATCTTTTTAGAAGTTGTTTTAAGATGCATTATTCCGATACACACATTAATTTTAATTTGATTTGGGATATTATCTAAAATAGTATAGTTTGAAATAGTTATATCGATTTTCATGTATTTTAATTTGATTTGACATATTATCTAAATTACTATAGTTTGAAATAGTTGTATGGATTTCATGTAATTATATTTATTGGTTTGTGTGATATTTTATAATAAGACTCTGATAAATTAGGGATATCAATATTTATTATTTGAATATTGTTAAAGGTTGCATCAAGTGATACATCATGTAGGTTGGTACAAATTGAATTAGATGTATGAATTTTATTATAATTATAATATTTATCTAAATGTAGGATTTAAATTGTGTTCTTTATGATAATTAGAGCTAAAGTAACATATCATTAATTCAAATTTATGATATTTTAATAATTATATGATAATTTGCTGAGATGAATTAATTCTTCAAACAATTCCCATTACACCATATATTAAAAGAGAATAAAAGAGAGCTTCATTTGAATCTTACTGGAGACCAAAAATCTAAAAATTATGAACCTTCACATAGTTAACAATTACTATTAATATTGGAAAACAAGAAAGACATGCCAAAACAATTTACCATTATAATAAAAAATTAAAAATTTTTAATGATTTACAATTTTTAATCTGCATTTGCATTTTGATATGATTGATACTAGAAAAGGTAAACCTAGAAGTTATTATAAATTACTTGGATTGATCACATTGTAAATATTTTGTATTTTCTATTCAATTTACCAATTCTCTAATATTTGATGTATACTTTGGAACAATATTCTTTACCCTACAATGAAGAATCTTAAGTAAATTTCAAATGAGTAGATTCAATGTAGTTATAATTTTTGCTGATATATAAATTGAGTAAGTGTGTAATGAAAAATAACATTTGTCTTTACAATAATTATTTTTATACATTCAACTAAGTGAGAAAAGTAAGTAAACTTAAAATCATAACATTACTTTTATACATAATATTGATCATCGATTAATATTGTGTAATGAAGCATCCCAAAATAACTAAAAATATAAACTATTTAAAAAGATTAAACATAATAAAATACAATATTTCTTAACATTGTACAATAAATAAGAAAATTTCACCTTAATAAATTTAATTCATTTAATTTTGATAGATTGAAATTAAAATAAATGTTATAAATATAATCCCTAGGTTTGTTGTATAATATTTTTTAATTATTTCTAAAATATAAATATATAAAAAATATTCATAATATTATAATATTTATATAAATATTATACTAAATTCAAATTATAATACTAATAAAGATGAATCATTATTAATATAATAATTATATCTCATTTAATAAGTTTTAATAAATAATGTTAAATGATAAGCACGGGATGTGGAATAATTACGGAAATGGTGTTGTGTTCAAGCATTGCTTGTGTAAAGGGAGTTGGTTAATGGTGTTGTGTTCAAGTAGTGCTTGTGGGACGGGAGATGGTTTGCAACCTAGTAGTATAAAAAATATAATCATGTTAAGGGATCACGTATCCATGTTGGATACCATATTCAATAGAGGATTTTGACATTTTTTTATGTCTATGGATTTAGCAAGTTATAAAATATAATCATGTTAAGGGATCACGTATCCATGTTGGATACCATATTCAATAGATGATTTTGACATTTTTTATGTCTATGGATTTAGTATGTTATGAAATAACCAATAAACCAAAACAAAAAATTATTAGAAATTATTATTAATGACTGTTAAAGTAAAATGATGAATATGTTTCTTCATGTGATAAATCATCTCACACTCTAACCTATGGTTAAATATAAGATATTCTTCATGGTTCAAGGTCCTTCAAATACAAATCCTCATTTGATTAAAACAATATAATCAGCATGAGTGCAACATGCGAAAATTGATACAACAGCAATGAGAGTGAGCCATCCTCCCAACCACCTCATAAACACAATTAAAATTTGGAAATGTACATACTAATATCATATTAAGCATTATAATTTTTTTATTATTTCAGTTATGAAAAGTTTTTTATTTATAGTTTCTGTATTTTAGTGAAGTTTTATATTAATATTTAAGTATTTGCAAATATATCCAAGTTTTATGATTATTAAATAGTATTATACTTATTTAAAAGATGAATTGAATTTAATTTAAAGCTTTATGTTATAATTAACATTAAATATATAGGATGGCATAACATAGGTGTGAGAGGTTTTTATTTTTAAGAAATGTGATTCAAGATGCTACTCAAAATTTTTAAATTATTGTACAAAAAAATGGAATAAAGGAAATATAATATGAAAGTATTATAAAAATTAATTTTACCTAAATTTTATTTATTTTCATTAAAAATTTATAATATAAACAAACATTCATCTCTGGTAACGTATTTCTTCCAAAATTTTTCCTTAATATGACTCTTAATATTCAAAATTTTATTTATATGGAAAAACTAAAAACATGATAATTGAATACACAAGGGTTTCATGTGATACTCACATATATGATAACAATTATTTTGATGCAAATCCTACATACAAATATATTGGAATAGAACAATTGGAAATATGGCATTTATAAAAGAATAAATGGAGGATGAAAATGTTATAATGATTTTGAAAACAATTGTAAGTCATTATATCCCTGTATATGGCATTAATAAAAACTCCTATTTGAGGCTTTGATCACATGCATTATTTTATATTAATGTAAGGTTGGGTGTTGAAGTATCTTTATAGTTCCAAAATCAGTTTATAACCTACCATTTTAAGATTAAAGTCAATATTCACCCACTGAAGCGATCATTTCCCCCATTGAAGCCATGGATGTGATTATCTATCTCACATATAAGAATAAGTTAAACAGCATGGAATTCAAGGGGTATACTAAAATTTCTTCCCACTCTAGCCAAGCGTACAACTCTTGGCTTTGTCAAGGATGTCATACTATAAAAAAGTTAAATACTATAAATATGTGATCAAATTCTAGGAGATATAAAATATCTCTCTATATTGGCTAATATTAAGAACAAAATAAATATTATTACATTAACAACAAACTCTCATGGCCTTCATAGTGAAACTAGGTATTGGTTAATTCTCAAAACACCATGAAATAAAAGAATCTACCATGTTTTTCACACTAAGAGTTAAAGATTAATATAAATTTATCTTAAATTTTTCATCATATACACACATCCTATTTAATTCTCAAAATATTTACCACACCAAAAACTTTTTCTAATAATTTTTTAACAAAAAAAATTGAAAAAAAAAATCCAAATATATACAGGGTCTTGAGTTATGAAGGGCATAATCATCCTAATAAAATTAACATGACAGAAGACCGTGATAATCATGCAATATAATTAAAATTCTAAAACTCTTATGTATATAGGAAAATTTATAATATAATTTATAATACTATCGAATTAATAATTATAGTATTCTTAATGATATGATCAATTATATTTAATATTTTAATTTGTAATCTTACTTGGCAAATATTAATAATCCATTTTTTTTTGCAAATATATAAGTGATTTGTCCGTCTAGTTTACAATTTAAGGAACCTTCATCCAAGTGAATCTAAGTTGTGAAAATAATATTCAACCTCAACCACAAGAACCCCGAACATTGATAAATGTATTTTAATGTTTCAATTTAACTATTGAAAATTTCATAACATCAATTATCTTAGAAAGTGAAATTTTAAATTTAATATATTAAAAAAATTAAAGAGTCATAATATAAATTATAATAAATATTAATCATTTTATTCCATATAATAAAATATAAAAAAAAATATTTCATCGTAAAAGTATAGATTTGAATTTTCTTATTTTATTATATTTTAACATAAAATATTAATTTATATTGTTAGAGATTCAGGGAATAATATTGTGTAATATTTGTAATTTCGTCCATAATTGCGTACCAAAGAGAGCCTTGTGCCTTGAAAACATTCGACCAATTATAAATATTCCACAGTGTATTCCAAATATCTCTAACAAAATAGATAATTGTGGAAGTCTCTAATTACTTTTATTAATATATATTATTATATATAATTTTAAATTTTATGATTATATTTTATATATTATATGAAATATAATAATTAATTATTAATAATATTTTATTATTAATAAAATATATGAAAACATGTTAAAGAATAAAAGATGTTGAGTAATGCTCATACTTAATGAAGAATCTTCACACCATCATTATAGTTTTAATATTGATTATCGAATGTCGATTACATGATGTGTTATGTTGGTTGAAAACATTCTGCAACATTAACCAAAAATTTAATTTCTCCAACGAAAACAATGATGTTACTAGTCACAAATATGAAAGTCGTATTAAATGAATAAAATCATTTTATTAGAATCAACATAGATCCGTCTTAAGTATGTACATAAAATGAGTTGAGTGGATCAAATTTATTCGTGTGAGAGCTTTCTCAGAGTGAAAACACTAAAACAATAGGAAGAAAAATTGAATTGAGAATGAAACCCACAGCTCTCAAGTGAGGAGCACATGAGGTTGCCACAACCTTGCATTCATTAATTAGATAAATCACACACACAAATATAACGATTACATTATTCTCCGGAGATCACAACAATCCCGTGAAAAATTGGATCTAAATCTAAACCTAGAAAACAATTAAAAAAATTGAAATGACCTTTCTCCATTATTTCTTGTTCCCACCTTAATGCAAAAAGGATTAACCTCCACACCTAAGATCTCCCAAAACGATTCAAATTTCATCTTCCCAAGGGGGATTTATGAAAATATGAGCAACATTTTCACAAGTGTTACAATATTCAATTAAAAATTCCTTAGGTTGTATCTTCTCTCTAATAAAATGAAACTAAGGATCAACATGCTTTTTCCTTTTATGAAAAATTGGATTATTTTCCAATTGATCGAGCTCTAGCTGTCACATTTGATAGATGTAACCTTCTTTTTCTCTTCTCCAACATCTTGAAGAATTATTCTCAACCAAACAACTTCACAAGTTACTATACACAAAGCTTTATACTTTGCCTCTATAGATGACACATATATAATAGGCTACTTAATGCTGCTCCATGAAATAGTCTCAGATCCAATATTAAATGCATGGCATGTAGTATATCATCTATCATCCAGATTGCGATCCCATTCTAAATCTAAGTAACCTCTCAGCTCAGCGTCGAATTAATCATTATAATTAAGACCAAAATCAGTTGTTCCTTTAAGATACCCAAGTACTTCTTTTGCGGTTATTCAATGGATTTTGAGAGGTATTTCGATAAATTGACTTAACACACTAATAGAGGATGCTAAATCAAGTCTAGTTGTAGTAAGATAATTCATACCTCCCACCATTTTTTTGTACAATGTACCATCTACTTCCTTTGAGCCATCATAAAAATGCAATTTCACATTCTACTGCTTTGGAACAAAGGATATTTTGCATTGATCCATATTAACCCTTTTAAGTACTTCTCTGACATACTTACCCTGAGTAACAAAATTCTAGCCATCATCTCTCCACACTTCAAGACCTAGAGAGTAGTGTAACTCACCAAGATCTTTCATCTCAAATACTTTTGACATATGCACCTTAATGTCATCAATCATTTTGACTAAATTTCATGTAATAATTAGGTCATCAACATAAAAATAAATCAATATCGCATTCCCCTTTTCATCAAACTTTGTAGACATAATCTGATCACTTTCACTACTCATAAAACCCTGCTTGAGAAAGAAGCAATCAATCTTCTCATACCTTGACCTAGGTGTCTGCTTTATCCCATACAAACATTTTTTTAATATTCATACCAAATGTTCCTGCTCCATTTTCACAAACCCTTCAAGTTGTGTCAAGTACACTTCCTCCTTTAAATCAACGTTCAGAAAAGAGAATTTTATGTCTAATTGCTGTAAGTTCAAATGGTACTTTGTAGCTAATGCAATTAAGAATCTAATGGTATTTAATTTAGCTATGAGTGAAATTTTGTTTGCATGATCAATGCCCTCCTCTTGTGTGTATGCTTTTTCCACCAATCTAGCTTTATATTTATCTATACTACGATCTACTTTAAACTTGGGCTTCTATAGCCCTTTACATCCTATGGGCTATTTTCCTTTAGGTAGCCAACTCAATTACTAGGTTTTATTTTTAATTATAGAGTCATGTTTTTCCTCCATTGCGTTTCTCCACAATTCATGTTCATTAACTTCATTGAAAAACATGGGTTATATGACATTCAAAACACTACTCATTTGGGCATAGTCATGTTGTAGCGGTTACAACCATGATCCAAAATTTTGCCTTAGCTTGTTTTGGAGCCTCCCTACCAACCCTCACAGTACCTTTCCTTGCTTCATTAAGTCCTCAAGATTCAATTTCCTTCTTTCTCAAAGGCAACTTGTCGATCACAGTTTCATATTTTCCCTTCATAGGCTACTCACCCAGATTTGGTCCAGCTCTAGGCTGAGCAACTTTACCTTGAAAATTCTGCATTTCTAGAGGGCAACCAACCTTCCCTCTAGAAATTGTGCAATCCCCTCTAACAGCCTGTTAGGCTCCACGATTCTGCAATCCTACCAACCAAACCTCCTAGTAGGTTTTGCACAAATTTTCCCAGCAGCAAGGTATCCAACCCAGGATCTGCATAATTTGGGTAGCAGCTAGTCACTCTACACTGAAATTGCGCAAACTTCTTGAGCAGTGAAGCCAGGTCCTAGCTAGAAATGCACATTTTTCTCTAGCAATCGAGCAGTCACTTGCATGTGCAGCTGAGTTAAACGGTTCCCTTTGGGACTGAGCAAAAAAGACTTACATGCATAGGATACCTCTCCAAAGAGAGCACAACAAGGAATCCCTTGTCTCAAGGATCTATGTTTAGCAGTTGGAGGTTACATGCAACAGAAATTCATAAACTTCCCACAAAGTGTCGCTTCCCCTATATTTGTTGCATAAGAGTCACAACCTCGATGTTATTAAAACTCATTAATCAGATGTTGCATAGACCATTCCTTACATCAACCTTGCAACTCAGACATCCCACATCACATATAGGAGTAGTCGATACATTCAACTCAGTTGTTTTGGGGTAAACCCACATCCCATGTCTTGTGTTGCATTTCTATCGCTTTTTGGTTTTTCTCTTGTATGAGTATTGTTTGCTTGATTTCTTTGAACGTTTGATCTTGTTTACATGTATACTAGCTTGTTCTAGCTCCGTTTCAATTTTTTATGCTATACCACTGTTGTCACATGTATGAAACTGTTTTGCACGGACGTTCGCCCAACCGGTGAACTCCCTCACCCACATGCATGTTGATCTACTTGTCGAATCTTTCATTCATGTTTTACATGCACTGTTAAAGACTTCTGCTAACACTTAATGTTACCATGCATTCATTGACTTACTTTCTTTTTGTTTCCCATTGATGACTCGGGCCAACCTTGGCACAAGATCTGCCTTGACCAAGGCTGCATTGTGCAATATGGGGAAGGAAGGCTAGCCTTCCCCTCCAAATTTTTGCACTCCTACCCGGCACTGGACTCTAGGCATGAATTGTGCATTTCTAGATGTTAGTGGCTAATTGGCCCAAAAAATTGTGCAAATATGTCCTTGGGCCAACAGTATTTCCCAGCTGGAATCGAGCATTGCACAATCACAGCAGCCAACTTCCAGACTGTACTGTGCAGTTCCAATAATCAGTCAGTCTCCTAGTGGCTTGGACTATGCCTTGTGTAGTCTTAGCAATCGGTCTCCCAACCTCCTGGCCGAAATTACACAACTTTCATGAT
The DNA here is from genome assembly GCA_000404065.3 of Pinus taeda. Taxonomy (NCBI): domain Eukaryota; kingdom Viridiplantae; phylum Streptophyta; class Pinopsida; order Pinales; family Pinaceae; genus Pinus; species Pinus taeda. The sequence continues at coordinate 362,107 of APFE031158216.1, read as the reverse complement.
CATTCACCCAGGTATGTTTTAAGTTAGTTCTCATGTTTATTTTAATTTTTGACTGACAGATTGCTTGCTATGAGTCTTTCCATGTCTCCAGGTATCATAGGTGTTCATCTACCTCTCAGCAGTACATGTACAATGGTTTCCAAGAGGATAGAGACGAAGACACCATTTAGAGCACGCTTGGGGATGTAGTCGATCAAGTGTCCATGGACTTACCTACTCACGAAGACATCGAGTTGTTCGTGGACAAGGAAATCAAGCAAAAGAATCACAACAAGCAACATCATGAACAAGAACTGAAGGCAACATATCGAATACACCGAATGAGGTGAATGTTGTGAATAGAGAAAATGCAAGAGGAGGGTTGTTGACAACATGGAGGTGAAACAAGGTTGCATGTTCAAGTAGGTCCATTGATGACGAAAGAAATTTTGGAGACTCTAGCTATGGAGTGATGGTGTGACATGAAGATCGCACGAAGGTAAAAGATGTAACAATGAAGGAGTTACATGTGTTGAAGCAATAACTCAGGAAGAACATGAAGCTACATAGATAGATGAATGAGTTGTAGAAGGATCAGGAACATTTGTCGGTGCAACATGCACTCACAGATGAAACTGTGCCCAGACAATGTTAAGATCCATCCTAGCAGCTAACACAAACCAGACATGGTGAGTAGTTTGGTTTATCGCATGCAAGGGATTCAAGAACATGCACGTCATTATCTGAATCCATGGACTCTAACCCATTCAACACACTCACAAAGCCGAAGACAAGAAGCACGTCCAATTGGAGCAGAAAGGGTACTTTGATAAGTTGATGTGCATGACCAACAACAGATACTTGAAGATCAACAAGGACACTATGCATCAATGTTTTATAAATTCAGCGGCACCCAAGAAGGCCATGTGTATGTTAGAAGACATGTTGGATGAAGTGTCCGAAACAATGCACCAGTTACAATGAAACCAATAGTTCACTTCAGCAAGATGTCACCATCAAGTGCATGCACACAATCATGGACGACTAAGATTAGCATCAACTCACTAGCTTCACCATCACAAGCATGTCAAAGAGTTGGTCTCACCATAGTGAACCCAATGTTAGTGATGTCTTGCAAGGCTTGATCAATCCATGTTGTCTCACATGAGTATATGTGCATTGTAATGTTGAGTCATGTCAACTGTAAGTTAAGTGTGAACAGTTGGATGTCACAGTCATAGAGTAGGTGAAGAGTCATGAGGGTAGTTGAATTGTCACAATCGGGAATGTCAAGGGTCAACCGACCCTTTTCTATAAATAGACCCTCATAACTCATTGTATAGGCTTTTGGTCAACCAAGCTTCTACTAAGACTATCTTGAGGAAGACTTCGACAGTATTGTAATGGGCCTTGGCTTCTCCACTGCACAAAGCTAGTTCATCTCTTTGCAACAATAGGTAGATGTAGTTGTAACATTCCACTACTGGGGCTATCAGGTTTACAGGGTGTATTGTATGATTGTGACTTACACTTATTTATATAATAAAAGCCAACACATTTTCATGAATATGTTGTTATTGTAGTTGGACATCTGCAGTTGCCTTAATGATATATGTTGTTTAACTTACATACTTGTATATGAACTGATTTGCATGCAATTATATGAATCTTGTTATTAATTTGTTGTATACGTTGTAAATGTTGTCATTGTCCATGTCGACTACCCTACCGGAAACTAGAGAGACCTTTCTCATGAACCTTGTTATATCAACCGACACACTTGTCTCACATTGATCAGTGAGTGTTGTTCATGTTAACTTGCCTTGTACATTATGACTGCCACATCTATGTCGACTACTCTACTTGAAGCTGTGTGTGTCCTTTGTGTTGTATGTTCCTAGTCGAGTTGGGACTAATCCCTTTCAACTTGTAACTCACCTTCATCTCCTTTCCCCCTTTCAAGTGTTGGAACCTCTCATACACATTCCTTGACTCACTGCATCAGTCACATCCTTTTTATTGACAAAGTTAGCTGACTTGCCTCTCTTTGACATCGCGGTCAAGGCTTTACCTTACGACCCACTATTAGGACTCCTACACCAAACAGTCTGAGGTCTAATTGGGACTTCTTACGGAGAGATCCCCTTGACATGCTGGCGTGTCCAGCACCATCAACATTTCTAGCACTAGAAGGAGGGCCTGATGATAGGCAATGTGCTCTCATCCAGTTTTCAACATTTTCATATCTTTCATGGAGCCTTGCATTCTTCTTCCCCTGAGGTGTTTTTTGAATCATGAATATTTCTCCATATCGGGCAAGATTTTCAATCTCTTGTCGACTCAGACATATGATGGTGTAGGCGAAGTGGCCTAGCCTCAGCACTTACATAAATTCCTTTCCATGATTTATGGGGAAGATGATTGTACTGACGAACAGGAAGGTCTGCTGCCTACATTCACACTTCGTGAATCTCCATTTCATTGGATGCTTAGCCTACCGGCTCACACCATTTACTAATGTGACTGCTTTTTTGATCTTATTGAAGACATGTTCCATCATTTTTATCCAAACAATATTGACCGAAAACTATTACAACAACGGATGGCTCTGCATGAATCCATTATTTAATTTTGGCAGCGCTTGCATGACTTACAATTTCAAACTCCGAGGAGCTAGATGAAGATTGCTTATCTATGGAATCAGTTCAAGTATTTTCTTAAGACATCTTCCCATCCCATGAGAAAGGTTGATGTCAAACCTTGCTCAACCTTCTCCATTGATGGAACTGCACAATCCCATGTGGGAGAAAGCACTGTCTCAATGGAGCGTCCGCCTCCATTTCATTCAATAGTTCCACCATCACCCAATGATGTTGAGGATCATGTTCACACATCTGTTGATTCTTAGCACCCTCCCAAAATGACTCCACTCAATTTTTGCATAGAGTTGGTTTCGAGTCCTTCGAGTTCCCATATGCATTCTTTTCATCGACCTTTGTCTTTACACCCTGGTGTTCCTCTGGATGATGTTGTCTTGTGTTCACTATTTCATGCTCTTCACTTGTTGTGAATGAAGAACAACCCACTGACGGAGTTGGTGTTGCACAACCAACATGCGCTATCATTCATGAAGAGTATGAGTGGGAGCTTTAGCATCAACACTCAGCGAAGGATGACTCCCTTCTGTCCGAGCCCCCTCCATTCTTTCATATCTTGTTTGGTGAACCTACCATTCATGATTTTGCATGTTTGTCTTCATCCATGAATGCACCCATTGTTGATCACTCGCAGGAATCGCCAGATGCTAGTCCATCATTTGAAAACTGAGAGATTAAGTTATTAATTGAAGATCCACTTGATCCTTCATCTGTCTTTTCTGGAAACACAGAGGATGAGTTATTTCAATTTTTATCTACCCATCTATTTGATTCATCTGATCATGAGGATGCCAAAGAATTCATTTATTTTTTTGGTTGTGGCAGTCGTGATCCATTTTCTTCCATTTTTTATCACGATCATGAATTTATTGCAGTTGATATTTCAAAGCCACTGATTTATGATGATCTACCTGATGATGAAGTTGAGACACCTAAGACGGTCAAGGCACATAAGTCAAAGTCGATGGTTATGGCAGGTCCTCACACTCTTAGGTTCAGTCTCACTTTCAATCATGAAACTATTCGATAACCCAAGGCTCCTCATCACTATTCTGTATGCATTGAATATTCATCTCACACATAAATCACAATTCCTCCACTCGAACTGCATGATCCCATTTCTCATGCATTGGAGGAGTCTTACATTGCAAGCAATCCTTCACGACACAAGTTATCTTTTTTTCTTCGTTTGCTTGCATGTCTTAGTCAAGAGTGTGCTTTTTGTTAAAAGTTGCACATAGTGTCACACAACACCATGATAAGTCCACATATTGTCTGTCATGAACATGCACTCAATTATATCTCGTGGGCACCCTGAAACATGAAGTGAGGTTGTCTTCACTGTTATATCTTTCTTGTATGCTGGTCTATACAACTGGGTTACTTGTAGACCAAGCCTTCACACGCATGGGTCTTCCAATGTGTTGGTGACTGCATTGGAGGTATCACTTCATGTGATCAGGCCCATGAACCATTAGTGTAGGAGTAGGAGCGATGTCTTCTTTCAGTTGTTTGCTTGCATGATTGTTTTCTTTCATGCTTTGTTTTCTTGTTTGTTTGTTTACTTGTTTGTTTGCTTTCTTCGCTCTCATTTTTTTCTTCTACTTCGGGTTGGCTTTTTGTTAGTTTCTTCATTTATTTCATTCATAGGTTGGTTCGGATGAAACCATGTGTGACTCATGAAACGAGTTGGGTAAGGTACAAGAGGGTTTGTATAGCTATCGCTACTTCATTATCTATCATCTTGCCCCTGTATGATGAACTTTTTACTCTTAGTCCATGACATGTCAAAGGAAAATAAGTACTCTTGGAAGTGAACCTTGGTGTAAACACAACGCTTGTGCGCTAACTAGTGTCATCTTCTCTAGTTAATTGTTTTTGGGTTAACCCTTGTCAGCTCAATCAAGTAGAGTAAGGTGAGGGGGAAAACCTTAACATGAATGTCAAAGATACATTAAACTAATTCTCTATTGGAACAACCTCTTCTACTCACAATAAGTCAGGATCCCTCTTCCGCCTCTGAAATGAATAAGTGCTATGCACAGTGAAAATGAAAAAAAAAAGTCAAAAAATTCAAAATAAAAATTGAATAAGGTGAAAGAAGGGAAAGGCTTCCTTCATAGGGAGGTGATGCAAGTAACTCCACTAGGGTACTCACCAGGCTCACTGGCAGTGGATCCATGCCTATGTTCCTATGTGACTCCATCGGGGTACTATCCAGGCTTGCTGGCAGTGGAGCAACACCAGAGATGAAACTAAGACTTTGAAACAAACATCACAACAAATGTGTTTCCTTGGCTTGGAATGTGTGTCAACTGACAAAGAGGTTGGAAGATGCTACATCTTACATTGATCTAGTGTGAAGCTAAGATGAGCAAAGAACTAAGCAACACTTCCAGAGGTGTTAGACTTGATTTTCATGAACAAGGTCCATTCAGAGAGCTGGAGTTATACCTGTGTGTCGTCAAGTGCTGTAGCAGCTACAATCACCCTCCAAAATTTTTCCTTAGCCTATTTTGGAGCCTCCCTACCAACCCTTACAGCAGCTTTCGTTCCTTTGTCAAGTCCTCAAGATTCAGTGTCTTTCTTGCTCAAAGGTAGTATGTCAATCACAATCTGGTCTTTTCCCTTCATAGGATACTCTCCTGGACATGGTCTAGCTACAGGATAACAAGCTTCCCCTTGAAAATTGTGCATTTTTGCAGGGCAACCAGCCTTCCTTCCAAAAATTGTGCAATCTCCTCTAACAGCTTGCTAGGCTCCAGTATTGCACAATCCTACCAGCCAACCCTCCCAATAGCTTTTGCACAAATTTTCCCAGCAGCAGGCTATTAAGCCTAGGATTTGTTTAAATCTAGGCAACGGCCATTTGGTCTACCCAAAAATTAGGCAAATCTCCTCGGTAGCCATCCCAACTCCCAAATAGAAATGCACATTGTTCTGCAGCAGTCGAGAAGTCACTTGCATGTGTAGTTGAGTTGATAGGTTCCCTTCGGGACTGTGCAAAAAAGACTTGCATGCATAGGTTGCTTCTCCCAAGGAAGCATGCAAAGTCATCCCTTCTAACAGGGATCTATGTTTAGCAGTTGTAAGTTACATGCAAGGAGCAATTCAGAAACCTCCCACCAAGTGTTTCTTCCCCTAGATTTGTAGCGTGTGTGTCACAACCTCAATGCTATCAAAACTCATCAACCAGACATTGAAGAGCTCGTTCCTCACATCAACCTTACAACCTTGACATCCCACTCACATCTAGGAGTATTCGGCACATTCAATTCAGCTTTTTGTGGTAAACTCGCTTCCCATTCCTTGTGTTGCATTTCTGTTGCTTTTTTGGTTTTTGCTTGTATGAGTATTATTTTCTTTATTTATTTGAAAATTTGTTGTTGTTTACATGTATACTAGCTTTTTCTAGCTCTGTTTTAGTTTTCATTGTTATCTCACTACTGTCGCATGCATGAAACTCTTTTGCATGGGCATTCACCCAACCGACAAACTGCCTCACCCACATGCATGTTGATCTATTTGATGAATCCTTCATTCAGGTTTTGCATGCATTGTTAATCACTTCTACTATCACTTAGTGTTGCCATGCATTCATAGATTTACTTGCTTTCATTTGCCCGTCGGCGTGTCGGGCCAACCTTGACCCGGGCTCTGCTTTCGTCAAGGATGCATTGCATAATATGGGAAAGGAAGGTTGACCTTCCTCTCTAGATTTTTTCACACTCCTTCCTTGCACTAGACTCCAAGTCTAAATTGCACATTTCTGGAGGTCAATGGCTACTTGGCCCAAAAATTTGGGCAAATTTGTCCCTGGCCTAACAGTCTTTCCCCGTCGCAATCATGCATTGTGCAATCCTAGCAGCCAACTACCAAACTGGACTATGCATTACAAAATTCGAGCATTTAGGCAGTCTCTCAGTAGCATGGATTGTGCCTTGTGCAGTCCTAGCAGTTTGTCTCCCGATCTCCCACATGAAATTGCGCAACCTTCATGATCATTCACCCAGGTCTCTTGCAAGTCAGTTCTCATGTTCATTTTGATTTTCGACTGACAGATTGCTTGCTATGAGTGTTTCCATGTCTCTAGGTATCATAGGTGTTCATCTTCCTCTCAGCAATACATGTAAAATTGATTCCAAGAGAGCAGAGACAAAGACACCATTCAGAGCATGCTTGGGGATGCAATTGATCAATTTTTCATGGGCTTACCTACTCACGAAGACATCAAGTTGTTCGTGGAAAAGGACATCAAGCAGTAGCAACACAACAAGTAGAATCATGAACAATAGCTAAAGGCAACATACCGAATGTAGTGAACACAACAAAGGCAAGAGGATGATTGTTGACAACATGGAGGCAGAACAAGGATGCAAGCTCAAGCAACTCCATTAATGATAAAAGAAACTTTGGAGACTCCAGCTATGGGGTGATGAGATGACATGAAGACCATGCAAAGGAAAAAGATGTAACAAAGAAGGAGTTGCATGTGCTGAAGCAACAACTCAGGAAGACCAAGAAGTTGTGCAGATATACGAATGAGTTGTGGCAGGATCAAGAACATCAGTGGGTGCAACATGCACTCACGAATGAAACTGTGCCAGGAAAAGTTAAAGTTCCATCCTAGCAGCTAACATGGAGTAGACATGGTGAGTAGTGTGGTTGATTGCATTGAAGGGATTCAACAGCATGCATGTCATTGTCCGCATGCATGCAATACAACCCATTCAACACACTCACCAAGGTGTAGACAAGAAGTAAGTCCAAATGGAGCTGAATAGGTACTTTGGAAAGTTGATGCACATGACCAATAGCATGCATTTGAAGATCAGCACAGCCACTATGCATCAGTGTGCTGCCAGTTCAACCACACCTAAGAAGACCATGTGCATGTTAGCAGACAAGTTGGATGAAGGGGCCGAACCAATGCACCAGTTAAAAAAAAGAAAGAGTTCACTTAAGGAATATGTCACCATGAGGTGCATCCACACCATCACAGATGACCAATCTTGGCATTAGCTCACCAGCTTCACCATCAGAAGCATGTCAAAGAGTTAGTCTCACCACAGTGGACTGCGTGTCAGTGATGTCTTACAAGGCTTGCTCAAGCCATGTTGTCTCATGTGAATAGATGTGCATTGTAATGTTGAGTCATATCAATAGTTGGATGTAACAGTCATAGAGTAGGTGAAGATTCATGAGGGTAGTTGAACTGTCACAAAGGGGAATGTCAAGGTTCACCCCACCCTTTACTATAAATAGTCCCTCATAACTCATTGTATAGGCTTTTGGTCAGCCAACCTTCTACTAAGACTATCTTAAAGAAGACTTGGACAATATTGTAATGTGCCTTGGCTTCTCCACTAATAGGGCTAGTAGGTTTACATGTTGTATTATATGATTGTGACTTACACTTATTTATATAATAAAAGCCAACAAATTTTCATGCATATGTTCTTATTGTAGTTGGACTTCTCTGGTTTCCTTAATGATATATGTTGTTTAACTTACATACTTGTATATGAACTGATTTGTATGCAATTATATGAATCTTCTTGTTAATGTGTTGCATATGTTGTTAATGATGTCACCATTCGTGTTGAATGCTCTGTCGGACACCAAACAAACCTTTCTCACAAAGATTGTTATATGAACTAGCACACTCATCTCGGGCTGATCCATGATTGTTGTTCATGTTATCTTACCTTGTACAATGTGACTGCCACATCTATGTCAGCTGCTCTACCAGAAGTTGTGCATGTCCTTTGTGTTCTGTGTTTCTAGCTAGGTTGCGACTAATCCCTTTCAACCTAGAACTCACCTTCACCTCCTTTCCCCGTCTGAAGTTTTGGAACCTCTCATACACATTCCTTGACTCACTGCATCAGTCACACCCTTGGTACCAACAGAGTTACCTAACTTGCCTCTGTACGACATCGCGGTCAAGGCATTACCTTACGACCCACTCCTAGGGCTCCTACACCAAATTGTTTGAGTTCTAATTGGGACTTTTTACCGGGGATATCCCCTTGATATGTTGGTGGGTCAAGCACTGTGAACAAGTCCTTATACCTTTTAGGTGGTCGAATCTGATAAGTAGATCTCCATCTTACTTCACTGTTTTCACCTATGTTCTATGAAAGTAATTCTCAACTTCTTATTGAGATTTGACTATTGGTGATAACCATATCGTTGAATTCTTCCTCAAGCTTTTTCTTCTCACTGTATTTTTCTTTGGCTTCTAGTTTATTGTCTTCAACTTGAAGAAGAATGTGCCATCTTTAATAGTTGTTATCCTTGCTTCTTTCATTTGCCTGCTCATGGAAAGTTACATCTCTACTTGAAAAAACTTTATGATTATAGGGATCAAAAATTTTATAATATTTAAATTCTGAATAGTATGCTACAAAAATACATTTGATACCTTTAACATCAAGTTTTTTTATGTTATCCTTTTGAATATATGTGAAGTCCTTACACCCAAATACCCTCAAATGATGAACTATTGGTTTAAAACAATACAAGGCTTCGAATGGGGTCTTAAGATGAAGGTACCTTGTTCGACTTACGTTCTTTAAATAAACAACAATCCTAATGGCACCTTCCCAAAAATAATTCTAGAGATTCTTACCTTTGATCTGTAATAACCCTCATGAAAGTTTCAAGTAATAAAAGTTAATAAAGGCCAAATAAGACCACAGTTAAGGGACACATATTCCAAGCTGAATTTTTGGAAAATATATCCTAGTGGGCATCAATCAATGTGCGTTTTGGCTAAGTAAACTTGGAAAGGGGTAAGACAAATGCATTAAAAGGAAAAAATGAATTTTTGGCACATTTATTTATGAAAATAAAGGACAATAAGTCAAAATGAAGGTAAAAGGTCATAGGTTGTATGTGAGGAGGAAATTGAAGGAAAATAATGGAAAATGAAGAAATTAGAGGCCTCATTCAGAAAATGGGTTATGAGGATAAGTGGGCAATATTTTTCTAACCTTTTTCAGTCCAAGTTTGGAGCTCTCTCATTCTTCTCTCTCCCTCACACCCTTGGTCACTTAGATTTTTCTTGGAGCACTCTATATTTGGATCAAGGAAGGAAAATAAAGCAAAAGGATTGGAAGGAAAGCAAGGATCAAGGAAAGGAAAATAGGATCAAGCAACTTCAGCAGGAATCCTTGCAGGTAACCTTTTGCATGTGTGATTTCCTAGCTGGTTTGCAGATACATGGATTCACATGTTGGTGTATGGTTCTCTTGTTGTTAGTGGCATGGTTTTCTTGTGTTATTAAAGTGACTTTTAGCCTCACATTTCCTTTTTTTGGAATTTACAGTCCGTTAAGATGTTTATTTTTATTTTTGAGCTTTGGTTTGCTAGGTTTATTTCGGAATCCAAAGCGAAGGTGATCTCAAGTTCCATTCCCAAAGGCCTAGGAATCCCTTCATAGGTTTTGGTGGGATACATGGTAAAGGTTTAGGGAGAAGTCTTGATTTAGAGCATAGTTATCCAGGATTCAATTGTGATGAAGCCTAACAGAATGGTCTCAATTAAGGGCCTATTGATCCAGGTTTGGATTGCAGTAAAGCCTTAGAGACAAGGAGATGGAAAATTCCTCAAGGATAGTGATGTATTCTGAATGGAATTCCATGTTGGGTTTGGTTGTGATTGGAGCAACAATTTTGGTGTGATCACAGTTTGATGTGGGTGGAGGTGGTTTAACCTCTAGATTCCTTTTTTTGTTCTTGGATTGGTTGTTCTATCATATCCCACCTTCATGCGTGGAATATGGTACTGGGGTGACTCGCTGAAAGAGAGATTTGGTTCAACCATGTCTGTGGTTGGGTGGTACATGGAAGTCCCGAACCTGGCCAAACTTACCTATGATTAATAAAATCTGTCTTCTTACCCTTTCACTAGTATATATGTGGATTTAATGGTTGTCATATATCTAATATTTCTATGGTTTTTTGTTGGATAAGCATGGTTAAATGACTGGTTCAAGTCAAGGTTATTTCATGTATTTACTTTTAATTGTTAAATGGATGGATGAAAGACCTAATTGATGATATAAATAATTCAATGGAGAAGGAGGTGATCCTTCTGGTATGTTTTATAAGTTATTTCAATAATTTATGCTATGTCTTGTATCCTACACGTTTAGGTTGCATTGATCCCAATCATTTGACAGAATGTTAGTCCCGAATGCGGCTGATCAGGCCTAGCCCTGAGGTTGATTTTTTATTTATCAGCATTCTTATAATGTCTTTTACAGATTCTAAAGGTTGTAGCAAGTTATGGGTAGAGGTTGGGATTCTGGGCTAGAAAAGTGGCACAAATATCGAGGTCGTTGGCATATGTCTGCTGAGAAAATTCCATAGTCATTAGCACATATTCCTATGAGAGAAACTTTGAATTGTTGTTCATTGTCTTTCATATAGCATGAGGGTGAATTTAGTTAAAATCTCAAAAAATTACTGGGACCCAAGGGGTAGGATGTCTAAGTGGATGACATGTCTCCTAAGGGCATTATTACTAATGTCGATGGGTTTGTTTGGTGTGTTCTTTCGATTCCATTCCCTTAAGGTTACTAAGGAGATTGAATCCCTTATAGTGACCTCTCTCATTACATGTTTGCTCTAGCTGGTTGTTTGCTTGAGTGGACCTAGAAGGTGGGGGTGTTACAAATTTGTATCAGAGTGTGGTTGTGCTCTCGTTGTGTGAGGGTGCTTGGTCATGGATGCATTTCAATTGCATGTGTGTCTCTTACACTTTCATTCAGTGTGGTCGTTTCATTTCATCATGTTGATCATTATTGTAGTAAGGGTGTCATGAGAAACTGGATGTGATTTTTCTCGGATGCATCGTCAGAAGTATACGACTAGTTGCATATGGTTATATGTCACTTACATGTTTATTATATGTCGTTTGACTACATCCGTGTATGTTAGGTGAATTCTTGAATGTTTTGATTACATGTATCAATATTATAGGTTGAATACAAGAATTGATCGCTTATGCTCCACTACATGTGTTCATATGTATGTGTAGCTGATTAGGCATTTTTTATGCATCTTGATAGTTGCATGAGGCAATGTGTGAAATGGAGTAGTGGATTTTGTCATGCATGATGTCATATCATGCATTGTTGATATGGAGTTTCATTGATGACTGAACCCTAACGACAATTATGTTTATGCATTCATGCACTTATTTTATCTATGTATATATGTTTTTATGATTATGTTATACACGTAACATGTTGACTTGATGATGTTGCAGACAAGGTATCCTCCAAAAATTATTCTAAGGTACATTGGCTTATTGTGATTTGGTTTAGATGACATAATATGCCTTGCAGGAAAAAGATTAAATAGCTAGCAAGGTGGTAGATTACATAGAATCTCTCTATGCACTAGATGGGAAATGTGGTGTGGGGAACTCTTCTAAAACAGAAAACATATTGAGAATATTAAATGAATAAATAAGGATTTGCAAAGGAGATATTGAAAAAATCATGTAGACAAAAGAGAAACAAGAAGAGGTGAATGTGATACTACTTTAGAGCTTGTCAGATTTTCAATGACAAGGACCACTTCAGATCAAGCACAGACGTCAGGACATAACTAATGGGGCATATGGTAGTAGTTGTTCTAGTAGAAACAAGTCAGATAGATATGACACAATCAGAGATGGCAGGTTGTTGGATACTTCAAATAGGAGAGGTGTTCGACACAAGTACTATTGCAACATTGGTTTTGATATGCATCATGATTGTCATTGTTATCATCCTTATAGAAGGAATGATAGGGGATACTTGCGAGATGATTTTAAGAAGGAAAATCCACCTACCTATGATGAAGAAGTGACAGGATGCGGAAAACATTGTTGCTTGGTATGAGGAAATTCTTTAGATTGCATAATTATTCATAAAACATGAAAGAAAAGACATTCACTTCCAGTGTCAAGGATAAAGAGGATATTTGGTGGGAAGCCGTGAATAATGTCAAAGGTATACATGAGGAATCTTTTACTTGGCATGCATTTGAAAGGCTCTTGATGAAGGTGTACTTGTCTGAGAGGTACTATGATGACAGAGCTAAGGATTTTTATGAGTTGTAGATGGGTTCTATGATAAATGATGAGTATACTAGCATACTGTTGGAGTTGTCGATATATCTACCTTACCTCAAGGAGGAGGAGGCCAAGGTTTAGAGATTCATCGGTGGTCTACAAATTGCATACAGATACTAGATTGAGTTTGATGAGTGTACATCACTAGAGGAGGCATTCCGAAAGTTAAAGCATTGTTATAAGGATTCAAAGCGCAAAGTTGAGCCTAAGCATGACTTGAAAATAAATGAGAAAGATAAAGGAAAATGTTCACCAAGGAGAGGAAGACCTCAAGATGCATGTGAGAGAGAAAATGTAGTTCCTTACAGGAGATTCAATACAGCTAGGAAGGGATGTGGAGAGGAGTAGGCTAGAGGCAATGGTAGGGAACCATTGCAGTGTAACGTATGTGATAAGGACCATTGTAAGAAGGATTTTCCATAGTATCTGACTAGTGGTAGACCCCATATCTATAGTACTCAAGAGGCGCATAGAGTTGGTGATGTTGGTCATAGCATTCCTTAGATCTATGCGGATTTGGACAACAAGAAGGGGGGTCATCAAGGATTGATCATTGAGATGGATGGTAAGACTTGTGATCAATCTATTTCTATTTTGATTGATCTTGGATCTAACTATAGTTATATTAATCTTGACCTTGTGGATAAGTGTGGTTTGAGAAACAAAGTGGATGCAAAATCTTGCTTGGTACATTTGGCTATAGGTACAAAGAAGCGAGCTCACCATTGGGTAAGATCTTATGCATTTGAGCTAATGGTATGTGTATAGCAGCACATTTGGATGTACTGCCATAGGGTTTGTATAGTATGGTTTCAGTATGGATTAGCTAGACCTTCACAGAACCAAAGTGGATTTATTTGACAAGGCCATTGCGTGTGTGGATGATAGTGGGGAAAAGAGGACAATCCAAGGGATGAAGAAGCCTACATCAATAAGGATGGTTACTGCTATGCAGGTTAAGCGTAGTTGCGGAAAAGGTTTTGTAATTTTTGGAGTACGCATTTCTAGTGACATGGGTAAGGATGTTGCGGATGCCATTGTGTTTAGCAAGTACCCATTTTATTATTGTAATCATTGTTATTCATTTTATTTAATTAGTGTAATGATATTCCGACGAACATGCTAGAAGTTACTTGCGACCATGTGGTTTACACCAATCTAGTTAATTGCCCCTTGTAGGGATTAACCACCTGTCCATGACCATCCAAATTGTGTATTACTAAGGCTAGCTTGTTGTACAAGAGTTATGTGTGACCTATTCGTGACTCCACAAGCCCTTTATACGCCCTGAAACCCAAAATGATTGAATTCCTTAATCATCCGATTATAACAAATCAAATTAAAATTTCATTGTATGAAAGTTACTATCAAATTATGCTACAACAACACATACTTCACATCAATACCTTCTCTTTTCTCATTTCCTGTAACTACATAACTATTGTTTCTTTTAACGCTTTCATAGTACTCTTTCATCAACTCGAGTGACATAGTCACAACATTTTACAAAATTAATATCTCTCATTTCCTGTGACTGCATAACTATTGTGTCTTTTAACACTTTCATAGTACTCTTTCATCAAATCAAGAAACAAAGTCTTAACATTTTACAACATTCATATCATTACAAACAATTTTAAAATACTTATCTATATCAATGCAACTCACTGAGAAACTCATTCAGGGAAAGACCACTCCTCCCTTCCAATGAGAACAACAATCACTTCCAGTTCTCCCCCTATATCATAACTTTCCAGAATAGTTATTTCAGCGAGTACCTTTTTTGGGTCAGTCCACAGAAGATAAGGTTTAACCAAGCCTAGACCTCATAGACCTATTTCTATATGAGAGTTTTCTACTGGCCTCAAACTAGCTTAGGAAAATACTAACGCAGCTTGCTACCACACCTTCCGAGTGTCCTGCTTAGGTGAATTTCTCTCAAGTGATTTCATCCCTTTTGCTGGGAAAAAACACCTTATCCTTCCAACCTAGATCTTTTTAATCTCTAAGGAAGGAAGAGTGATAGAGTTAATTGTAATCCATTTAGGGTCTCTTCCCATGAGTTTCGAGGCTTGTTACAATTTGTATTAAAACAAAAAAGTCAAAATAATTTTATCACTTTAATGTTTACCCATAGTCTTGTTAAGTAAAAATAAGTAACTAACAGTAACAACATATTAACCGTTAGACCTTTATTACCACCAATGAGATAGGATGCTCACCAAAAATATCCATTTTAACATAATATTTTCACTTTCATATTTTTTCTTTTCATAGTTACAGGGGTACCGCTCCCAAGCATTGGAGAGAACGTACCCAAAGCTCCCCTGCTCCTCGGAGCTTGGGAGCTGATCGGAAATGCTCCAAAACTGTCAAGAGATTTAACGGGTACTTTGGAGCTTTTCGGGAGCTTCATGCAACCGATTTTTTACGATTTGAGAGCTTCGCTACAATGGATAAGTACAAACTTAAATGTATTTGACATTGCCATCTTGTGTGTTGCTTAAACTGATGGAATTATGCGAAGGGAAGGGTATGCAGGTGGGTTTAAATTTGGATATGGTTCTGGAACTAAGAGAAACAACCTATTTATGGAAAGCCCTTCTATCCAAATGAAGATGAGGAGTCTAGCCAATCCTGATCTTTGTCATTCGAAAGCTATTCATGAAAGCTATTCATTCTCTTGATATAAGCGAATAACAGATGGATATAAAAGAATTTAGTAAGATTGTTGGCCACTGGCAAAACCATTCTAAGCTGAATAGAAAAAAGATAGAATGCTAAAGAAAAAAATACTTGAAATTATGAAATATAAATATTTGAAAAAAACTAAGTTAAATTTCATATTTATTAATATAAAAGATATATTAATTTGGAAATTTATAGTATTATATACAAACTCTTTTAAAAATTATAATATCGGAGGTAAACTTTATTGTTTTAATTTTTTAATTATTTTTATCTATTTCATTATATTTTATTTTATAAAATAGTTTTAATTATCTCTATTATTATTATAATTAGATGTAATATATAAAATATTGGTGTTACATGCGCGTACCGTCAGACTTATGGTTCACGCTTGTGGTTAGCCAAGAACTACGCCATGGTAGTATTTACATATGATGATCAAAGGTTGGTATAAATTAGTTATAAGGTGGTAATAGGAAGGGATTTAGAAATAGGAGTAAGTCATGAAATAATTGTAAATCGATAAATCTAACTTCCTTAATAGACATAGTAGTAATAGACATAGTAGTAGTTATGTTATTGGCTAGTGGTTGAATTTAGTTGTTAATCACTTCGGATTTTAAGGGATGGGTGGGAAGATAGGGCGGAAGAGATAGTACATAGAACAAGCTTTAGAACCAAGGTCCAATAATTGCGTAGTAAGGTAAGGTTTCTTCTTTATGGATGTTTAGTTTGGATTTGGATGTGATTTTTTCTTAATAGGATGGTCACACCTAACGTTCTTAGTCTCTTGAAAGGAGGGAAGGTGGATGCCCACGAGCCTAAGCTCCTTTATTTAAAATTTATCTTATTTTCGGAATTTTATGATCTTCTCCAAAAACTAGTGCTAACTAGGATTGAAGTGAGGCATAAAGGAAGCATAATGTGAGGATTCTAGAGCCTCTTCTTTGAGACACCACTCATTCTGGTAGGACTACTCATGAAGAGTTCCAAGCTAACAAGAGATATTATGGCAAATGAATTGGATTGGAAAAATAAAAACTGGAAAACCTAGAGAACGAGTTACAAGAGAAAATACTAATCCATTTTAAGGTTCATATTCTTTGGGATGGTTAGGCATGGGTGTGTGATGAGGTTCACTTGAGTATAAGGGAAAAAAAATTATGATCTTAAAATCTTGTTAGCTAGTCGAAGGCTCATTGCTCAATCCTTAGAGAATAACGGGTAGATATGAAAGACATTTTGTACACATTAGGTATCTTTCATGATAAATTTGAAGCAATTTGCAATATGTTATTTGGAATTGAAATCCTAAGAACTGATATCTATGAGAAAGAAACTACTCATAATGCAACCACTATAAAGAAAAGAAGTGGGTCACATACAACTCCATCCAAACTGAATTATTTCTTAAGGTGGGGCCAAGCTTTCAAATTATACTTAGGCAAGAGAGAATGCTAGAAACTCTTTAGATGCGTTAATTGAGGAGAAGCTCCAACAAGGGTTTGTTTGATCTCTAACTTGGGTGCTCTCATTTTATCTTGTGTGTGTATGTTATTATGAGCAGTTATCGGTAACTGGTTGATTAAATATTTCTTTTAGGTATACTAGTCAAGAGACAATAGAAAGTGAAAAATAAGCATTTTGACATTATGTTAGTGAGTGAATAGATTTCTCTTCATATTAATTTCCTAGATTTTACATTGTAATAA